>WEKX01002018.1:88933-115850 GCA_013390025.1 Pitta sordida
GGAGGTTGCAACCAGATGGGTGTAGACCTCTTCTTCCAGGCTGACGACACCAGAACGAGAGGGCACGGCCTCAAGCTACGCCAGGGGAGGTTCAATCTTAACGTTAGGAAGCGGTTTTTCACAGAGAGAATAATTGCATATTGGAATGGGCTGCCCAGGGAGGTGATAGAGTCGCCATCCCTGGAGGTATTTAAGAGAAGACTGGACGAGGAGCTTAGTGACATGGTCTAGCTGGGGGGTGTAGGGCTGGATGACCCTGGGCCCCTTCCGGCTCGGAGTGGCCTGCTAGACTGTGAGGGATCTAGGTTGGTGTTACACTCTGGGATGTGCTCTCGGTCTCTGTACGGGTGTTAGATGGTGAGTTGGACTAGATGATCCTTGTGGGTCCCTTCCAACTCATAATATTCTGTGATTCTGTGATTCTGTTGTGCCTAGGCATGAGGATTCTTGGTCAGATTCTATTACACCCCCTCATGCTGCTGTTTCCCTGCTTATTGATGACAACTTTTTGAAAACTATCACTTTCCCAATTTTTCATGCTTTCAGCAAGCCCTATGCAATTATTCCAGAATTTTAGTATTTTTTATCTAGCATGTGCCATGAATGGCTAAATGAAAAAAAACACAAACCCAAGCCTACAAACCAACAAAAGCAAATACCTTCAAAATGTCTCTCATTTCTTCCTCAATCCCTTTAATCAACTAGTATTGCTGGACTTACCCTGAATACAAATAGCTAAATCTTTGAGTGCTGTTGAGTGATAAACCAGAATCTGTCTTTGCAGCCTTGTTTAGTGCAGGGCAGTGTTGCCAGAATGTTTTAGATGGTGAGCTACAGTCGTACTTCAGTTATTGGTGTTGCCATATTCACGTCTTCTCATATTTGAGGAACTTTTTTCTGCAGTATTTACTCAGTTATTCATGGAGTGGTGTATAATTCCATGGGACAAACAGCTAGCACCGGCAGGAGCGTTTTGCCTGAGGCTATCACAGTATCACAGTATAGATGAGGCTGGAAAGGACCTTGAAGATCATCTAGTCCAACCTATAATCCAACTAACCTATCATCTACATCTAGATCATATCACTCAGCACCTCGTCCAGCCTCCCCTTGAACATGTCCAGAGTCGAACATCTGCTTATGAGCATATGCGCCAGCAAGTCCAGACTGGCTGCTGCAGCCCAATCAGCAGAAACAGGCCCCATGTGGGTCTCTGCGTTCGAGTTAAAGACTTCCTGACTCCTGGCAGGTCTGGCCTCAGGTAAAACATTCCTGCCAGTGCTAGCTGCTGCAGTTAAGGGAAAAAACCCCGACTCCCACACTCCTCGCTGCCATAAGGAGCCAGGGATGTTGCAGTGTTCCAAAGTTGCCATATTTCTGGCAATAACTTGCCATATTAATGTCTGACCTGTATTCACGGATTAAAGGTTTTGTGGGACCTGCAGGAGACCCGTAATCCACGAATATGGAGGGATGTATTAGAATGATGATAACTTGTTTGTGAAAAGTTCCACCTGTTGATTGTAATGCTATTAGCTTGGTGTTATGGAGCTATCTTTTGAAATGGGTTTGGTTTTTCTTCTCTAGCTCTGCAAGCTGATTTATCTTACCTGTGTCATTAAGAGAACAATACCTAGCTAATAGAATGGTGATTGCTTTGTTTTTTGCTATAGATCCTCAGATTTGGTGTCTTTGCTGTCTCCTTGTGTGGAAGGTTGCAGAGAGAGTATGAAAACCCTGGTTTAAAACAATAAACTGTCTTCAGTTTGCTTTCGGTTTGCTGGAGTCCGTGCCTCAATATCTGCTAATGAATTTTTGATTTTATGTGACCCCTTATGCCGACACTGTGTTATATTCATGTATATGCCTCTGAAAACAGGAGATTACTCCATGCTTGTAGCAATTCACCTGTGCATGATGAAGTGCAGAACTTACTTTCCAGGTCTTACTTTCCATTCTGAGGAGTACCATCAATAAGGTTCACAGGTTATTCTGAGTTGGAAGGGACCCACAGGATCATCTAGTCCAACTTCCAAGTGAATGCCCACCCAGGGATCAGGCTTTGTTGCCTTGTTGACTGAAACTAGAACATTTCAGGATTTCAGTCCGGTTTCAAGCATTTGCGAATTTCCCTGGCTGACACATGCTCAAATGCCTCTGCTTTGCTGAGGGGCGGTGCCAGCTCTCCCTCTGGAGTGGGACTGGACCGGCCCTGTGGGGAGGAAACGCAGTTTCTGTGGCTCGTTGGGGGCTGTGGGAAAAGGACAGCCACTGTAGAAGTCAGAGCAGGGCCCTGTGTGGTGTGAGGCACCAGGTGGGGATGAGCCCTCCACCTGCCTATGCTTGATTAATTTAGGTCTCTGAGTGTCGCTCGTCCACCCGTGTGTGCGGAGCACCTGCAAGCTGCGAGCAGGCAGTGCTTGTGTGCGTGCATCTGTGTTATTGTTTCCCTGGCTACGGGCGGGGAAGGGAAGTGCCCCAGGAAAGTGGGACTGGCCACAGCATGTCAGCACGACATGCTCACTCTGCTGCGGCAGCCCGCCCGTAGGGCTGGGACACAGTGCTGGAACGCGGTGCCAGGACACAGGGCAGGGTTGCGGGGCCAGCACACGGGGCAGGGACACGGTGCGGGGACACAGGGCAAGGACACGGCCGAGATGAGCATGGGGGCCAGAGAGGGGGCGGGGGAGCAGCAACGCGGGGTTTTTGCTGCCGGCAGCATATGCGGAAGCGACAGTGTGGCTGAAGAGAAGTCTAGGGATTCTTGGGGGAGGTCCCCCGAGGCAGACAGGGCACAGAAATGCTTCTCTTTCCTCCCGTGTGCTGCAAGAGCCCATGGGGAGGAGTCGAAGAGGCTCCCCAGCACTCCTGATTGGCTGGGGGAGGCGCAATGGGCATGGCCTGCATGCATATTAATGACCTGCACATATTTGCGAGTTTGACATTTTGCGAGGCCCGTGGGCTGTCCCGTTCCTCGCGAAGGATGGGATATAACTGTAGTATGTATTAATTTCCAGTGTTTTCCTGCTGCTGTCAAATCTTTCCAAGTCTTCAGCGATACCGTCCCTTCTTCACCTTTTTAGTCTTCCAGTGCATTTTCAGTTCTTGCAGGTGAGAGAGGTTAAGAGCACTTCCTTTTCTATGATGTTTTTGGCCTACAAAGCTTGGTAGCATTTGAAGTCCACTGCTTCTGAGGGCACTCTTAATCCTGAGAGCATATCTTGGTTAGCATGGATGTTGATTCTCCACTCAGTCCTGAGTTTTACAAAACTCAGGATCCTTCTGCAATCTTTCACATCTGTTATCTGTCAATAAGCACGTCTGAATAGCTTCTTTCCTCAGGCATGAAGGAACACTAGGAAGTTCCACATTTAAGACTGCCTCTAGGTCAGTGCTTTTCTCTCACAAATAGAGGTAGCATTCTTTTCACAAATATAATAATTATGTTACAAAGCAGCTGTAAAGAAATGGCTAACACCAAATACATTGCAAAGCCACTCACAAAATCATGACCCAAATTGTTTGAAAAAGTGGAAGAAAATTGAGCCCTGATTTTAACTTTTCCCCAGGTTGAGCAAGGGTTTAAAATAGATGACCAGCTAATTTTCATAATTATTTAATCTATATTCCTCTGTATTGGCAGCTAGATAACTTCAGTGCCCAAAAGCATTGCATGCCTAGCAGCCCTCATTTCTTTTGGCTGTACACCAGTCTCTGGTGACTTCAGAGGCACAATAATGCATATACCAAAACAGGTAGTTAAGGCTTCTATTTAAGATTCTGCATTCACTTTTGGGGAGTTCCTTTAGACCCTTCATCTGAAATGATGGAGTGAGTTTTTTATATCATTTCATGGCTCAAACACTCATTGTTTTTACTTGGTTTTATCTTTTGAACTCCATATTAATTTAGGGAAGTGTGTCGTTAGGAGGTTGTAGTCAGGCAAGGGCTGGTCTTTTCTCCTTGGTCTCTGATGACAGAACGAGAGGTCATAGTCTTAAGCTTCAGCAGGGAAAGTTTAGGCTTGATATTAGGAAAAGGTTTTTTACTGAAAGAGTGATCCAGATGTGGAATGGGTTGCCTGCAGAGGTGGTTGACTCGCCAACCCTGGAGGTGTTTAAGGGTAGGCTAGATGAGGTGTTGAGCGATAGGATCTAGATGTCAATGCTAGGTTAGTTGGATTATAGGTTGGACTAGATGATCTTCAAGGTCTTTTCCAGCCTTATCTATACTGTGATACTGTGATCTTATATCTTTTGTGTACAATATAAAAAATACAATTGGGAGATTTCCCTTCTCTAAGAATTAAAACAACTCACAAAACCAGTCAGCAGTTGGAGCAATACATCAGTCATTGCTACCAAAGTCAGAACAAAAGGAAAGACATACTTAAATTTTGTGACGTGCTAGTGCTATTTTTTTTTTTTTTGCTTTTTGTTTATTTTAATTTATTCAGAATTGCTAAATGTCAGTTAAATGCTAATTTACTCAGAATTGCTAACACTACTTCCAGCTCATCCTTCAGACCTACTGCTATGTGTGGACTTTGACGTGATTCTTCTCTCACTTACACCACTGTAAAACTGCACAAATACCTGTAAAGCCAGTGAAAATTTGAAAGTCTCAAAGTGAGAATGAAAGGAAAATAATTCCTTTATTCTTAGCAGTTGATTAGTTTAAACACCCTGGAGAAAAGCCAGCAGACATTTTACACTCCAACAAGCCTGTCATTAATACAGATCCTGAGGCTGTTAATACCTCAGTAAAATATTTTCAGCTGTTTATATCGTCAGCATCATTTCATTTGAGAAGAAAGAATGTTCTAGTCTCAGTAAATATATTGGTTTATTGTGATTTCTGTTTTCATATATTTATAGGAACTGTATAACGAAAAACCTTCCTAGAGGTAAAATAGAAAACTAAGAAGTGAGCCTTTTAAAATCACTAATCAAATTGAAAAACAGCTTCAGTGAAGGAGGATGAGAGGAGGTATTTATGATACCCCATTTTTGTCTGACTTATGAAGGGACACTGCAGATCTATACTTTTTTTCAATGTCTTTTCCAGGCACAGCTCAAGTTTACTGAGGACATAGATCTTCCTTTTCCTCTCACAAAATGCAATAGATTGTGGTGGACTTAAATGTCCATCTTTGTGATTACAATTAGACAAGAATTTTTTTAGGGTGACTCCGCTGGTGGCTGACTGGTTTTGACACTTTAAAAGTCAGAACTCTGGTGGGATGAGAGGGTCAGCAAAAAGCTATTCCATCCCAAGAAGGCCTTTCTCCTCATCTCTTTGCAGTACTGGTGGCAAATNGCCTGCTAGACTGTGAGGGATCTAGGTTGGTGTTGTGCCCTGGGATGTGCTCTCGGTCTCTGTACGGGTGTTAGGTGGTGAGTTGGACTAGATGATCCTTGTGGGTCCCTTCCAACTCATAATATTCTGTGATTCTGTGATTCTGTGAAATGAGGCCAGGTTCTTACCAGGGAGCCTCTGGGGCGAATTGGGAGTGCGTGCCCTGAACCAGGTAGAGGCAACTGGCTTCAGGCCATAGCAGAGGCAGTTGAGACACAACGAGCATATGGGAAGTATAGGTGACATAAATAACATGCTTTAGCAAGGACTTAATTACCAGGAGGTTTTGCTCCAAGTGGAAGCCTCAAAACAGATAAAAGGTCATTTTAACCTGGGGTTAATGTTGAAATGGCTAAACAATTAAGTGAACAATAATATCAAGTAATTAAGTGAAACAATCAGAATAACTTTGACTTTTAGTGGGATTAGCTACCCGAGGATTTTGAAAAACAGGTGCCTTGTGCACTTTGAAAAACATTCCCTTCATGATCATTTGCATCAGACTCAATTTTTGTACATAAATAAATTAGCTACAGGGTTTCCTCTGTGAACAATGTCAATAAAGATTAACAGAGATATCAGGAAATGTCAGCTGAGATGTCCACTTACAAGCAATTGCATCACCTTCCAATACCTAAAGGGTTGAAGAGGGATTTACAAAGGTGGGACAAAGTGGAATGGATTTAAACTGAAAGAGGGCAGATTGAGTATTAGGAAGAAATTCTTTACTGTGAGGGTGGTGAGACACTGGAACAGATCACCCAGAGAAGCGATGGATTCCCCATCCCTCTAAGTGTTCAAGGCCGAATTGGATGGGGCTTTGAGCAACCTGATCTAGTGGAAGATGTCCCTGCCCAAGGCACGGGGGTTGGAACTAGATGATCCTTACGGTCCACACTGACTTAAACTGTTCTATGATTCTATGATTGCTTAGTCAATGCTGCTGTCAATAATAACGCAGAGGTGTGGGACTCATTTTGCCCTTTCACAGAATCACAGAATCACAGAATATTATGAGTTGGAAGGGACCCACAAGGATCATCTAGTCCAACTCACCATCTAACACCCGTACAGAGACCGAGAGCACATCCCAGGGCACAACACCAACCTAGATCCCTNTGGCCTTCTTAGCCACCTGTTTTATGCTGCTGACTGTTAATACAGTAATGCCTTGCTATTTTGCAAACTTGGAACTGAACCACTGCAATATTGGACGTACATTACTGGATTTACTTTTTACTCATGCTCTCTTTTTAGGCATTTTAAAACATGGGTCTGCTCTGCATGGTTAGGGCCCCATTCATGGTTGAGCACTGGAACAGGCTACACAGGGAAGTGGTCATAGCACTAAGCCTGTCGGAGTTCAAGAAGTGTTTGGACAGTGCTCCAAGACACCTGGTGTGATTCTTGGGCTGTCCTGAACGGGGCGAGGAGTTGGTCTCAATGATCCTGATGAGTCCCTTCCATCTCAGGATATTCTGTGATACTATGATTCATATTATGAGTGACTCAGTAATGGAAGGAAGTGAGCAAACAGTTTGTTATGAATAACAACACAGCATTTTAAAGCCTTTCACTTTTGCTAGCACTGTAGTTATTCAGAGCTCAGTTTCAGCAGAATCTTTGTTGAAATCCATTAAGTCAAACATAATTAAAGTAACTTTTAGCTCTTTCCATAGCTTTGATTGCTTTTGTCACCATAAAACTATTCCAAATGTGAGCAATAATGAAAAAAGAAATATTCTTGGAAAGAGAAGCTTAGTGGAAAGGGAAAATGAGGGTAAAGCGTACTAACTACATCAGTGATTCTACTTATTAGTAGTCACTGAAAATCCAGAAAGTACAGATATGGCGTACATAACTAAGCTGAAATCAGACATGAGATCTGGCTCACTTCAGATATGGCAGTTCTAAGTCCTGGTTGTGAGTGTACCATGTGACTAAATTCGCATATTCAAGGTATGTTGAACAAGAGTCATATCTCTAAGTAAAAAGTGATATTCCTCATCACTGGATGAAGAGATAACATTTGGTATTCATATAAGGCATTTTGATTCAACCAGATGTTCTTCACAGAATTTTTTGTGCTCTTGCTTGTTTAGAGTTGAAAAGAATTTTCTCTGATCCATTTAATTACTCTGTCAGTATATGCTTGGAGGTTTGCTAATTCATACACCAGTAAGTCTGATTTATGGTGCATGATGTCACTAGTGCAAAATCGAAGAATAAAGTGAAGGGGTAGTTTTTATCATACTAGTATTAAAATTCATATGACAGTGTTCCTAGGCAATTTTTGTCCTCCCTTGCACTGGGAAGTTTAGCTAATGTTTATGCAGCATAAAAAGTTGCCTGAAAAATGGATCAAAAATAGAATTTTCATGCCAAAATATTTTATTCCTTTTACATAATCTTCATGTAAAATTAACAACTATGACAAAATAATACAGCCTCTCCTTCACTAGGTATAATGAGATCACTGTTACTGCTGAAATTTGGGTCAGTGAATATTGCATTGCTTATGTAGTCAAAATTTCAAATGTTCTTAGCGAAGAACCAGTCTGACATCCCACTCTATACAGACCACAGAAATTCAACAAGAAATTTCTATTTCAAGCATCCGGTTTCTGACTGA
Organism: Pitta sordida; assembly: GCA_013390025.1. Lineage (NCBI taxonomy): Eukaryota > Metazoa > Chordata > Aves > Passeriformes > Pittidae > Pitta > Pitta sordida. The sequence goes on from WEKX01002018.1 coordinate 96,924, forward strand.
GTTACAATGCATTGACTGGAAAAGATCTGCATATTTTAGCCACCTGCTTCTAGTGCCATACTGAGAAGTGCCTAGTGCTTAGAAGTACTTAAGAAATAATTCTAATGAAGAATTTTTACTTTTTTTTTTTTTTTTAAAAAAAAAATCTGTGAGTTTTGGAAGTAAAAGACTGAGGCTGACCTAACTTCTCATTAAACTTTAGTCAGCTGGCAGAGCCAGAAAGATAACATTTTTTAAGGCATTAAATTATTTTTATTTATTTTATTATTTATTTTATTATTTTATTTAAGGCATTAAATTAGGCATTAAATACTGGTTATGGTAGATTCCAATTTACTGTGGGGATCGGGAAATTCTTTGCTTAGAATGCAGACGCAGTGAGAACAGAAGCAGTGAGAGCACAAACAGTGAGAGCTAGGGTTGCTTGTGGAACCTTTAAAGGTCAATGAAACACATGCTCTAAAACTGCTTCTGAAAAAAAGTGTTTTTAAACAACTCTACTGAATAATGGATTTACTTAACAATGATTTCATTGAGACACATCTCATTTCAGAAAATATCATATCATTTTTCAGTTCCTCTACCTTCAGTTTTGATGACTTTGATTTTTTCAATGAATGAAAAAAAAAAAACCACTGGGGAATCTACAGTCCTGTATCCAACTGTTTTTCTTATGTCTTTCTGGTCATATCTTCAAGTTGTTCTTCTAGCTTACTGATGAAACTATTTTGTTCACTGGTGATAATGTATGACTGACACACTCCAGTGCTACATCTGAGGTACTACCTCAAATCTTGCCTCAACTCATTCCTCCTGTGTTTCACATTGTAATAAGCACTCAAACAGAAACCCCCATAAACTGAAATCCCACTTCCTCTTTAACAGTCTTATCAATATAGATAGCTGTTGAGATCAGAGAGGGATATGGAAGAAATTATCTATCAATCATTTATAATTAAAATTACTTCTTCTATTTCCATTAGTTTCTTGTCATTGCAGGAAAACCAGAATGGAAAAGCTCAGATTTTTCCTCACCTTTGCTAGCACTCAGGGACAAGAATTAATTCTGAGGCTTATTAAAAGCCTGAAACAGAGCTTCTAATTTTATTTCTATTTTTCTAGAAATGAACAGAAAAAAATGCATAAGATTCTCACATTATTTTGTATGTGCTTCTTCTTTTATATTTGTTTAATTCTTCTTTATTCCCCATTTTAGAGGATCCTTAAGAGGATTCCTTAATCTGTATACTCAGATATGCTTAACCTGTTGCTCTTGAAGTGTATGCTACAAAGTTATATAAGCCTAATATTAGCCAAGATGTTACAGAACTTATCTGGTGAATAAGTGAATAACAGTATATACAGTATATACAGCAGCCATGGAACCAGGACGCCACGCCGGGACTGCCAGCGCCCGACGCCTGGCCTGCTGAGACTGTCAGCATGGGGCGGCTGTGGGGCTGGGATGCCACACCGGGACACCGCGGGCACAAACACTGGGGTCGGGGGTGGGAGCAGCAGCGTGGGGTTTGGGCTGTGAGTGCGCGGTCACAGCAGCTCGGAGAAGCCCACAGATTCACAGATTCTTGGGGGGGGCGTGTCTCCCGAGTCAGAATGGGCTCAGAAATGGTTCCCTTTGCTCCCCTGTGCTCAGAAAGCCTACTGGGAGAAGCGCTCCGGAATGCCAGGGGTGGAGCAATGGGCATGGCCTGCATGTATATTAATGACATGCGCGTCTTTGCAAGTTTGGCGTTCTGCGAGGCCCTTGGCATGACCCGTTCCTCGCAAATGATGGGATATAACTGTAATAAACAAAACTTCATGGAAAATTTGAATTACTAAAGACATAGGATGATGAATTGGGATACCACTTCATGATTAAAAATGTTTCATGTAATTTTTACCATATAACTACCATATATTGTGCTCAGATATCACAGTTTAGCACAATCTAAAATGATAGACCTTTCATCTAACAGCAGATGTTCATTGCTTCTGAAAAATCTCATTCATTTTGCTTATGCAAAAACCTGTCTCATAAAATATGTATATCCTTTCAATGTTAACTTGATGTGTACAGTCTCCAGTGAAGGCTTCATGTCAGTTCTAAGTGTTCTTGCATGCTGTACAGATCACTTTCCCAATAAGGATGGTCACCTGAGAAGGGAATAAGCGACTGCAAGACTTTCACAGGGAACTAAGTACATCACTGAGCTGAAGAGCAGGAGAAACATAGCAAAGCCAAATGCTTCAGCAAAAGAAACTCTAATTATACTCTCCAGAGGTGATTTAGAGGTGAGCAATACTGGAAGTTACAAATATAATTCAAAGTTTAGCCAGGAAAGAAGCCTTCAGGCCTTCTTAGCCACCTGGGCACACTACTGGCTCATACTGAGTTTTCTGTCGATCATTACACCTAAGTCCCTCTCTACTTCACTAATCTCAAGCCACTCCTCCCCCGGCCGATAGCGGTACATGGGGTTTTTATGGCCAAAGTGAAGAACCCGGCACTTAGCCTTGTTAAACGTCATATTGTTGGAGTCTGCCCATTTCTCTAGCCTGTCAAGATCCCTCTGAAGGGCCCTCCTACCCTCTGGCAGTTCAACATTTGCCCCCAGCTTGGTACCATCTGCAAACTTGCTGATGATGGACTCAATTCCCTAAAAAGTGTTAATTTAATGGGGCTTTGAAGGAATGAATAATTACAAGGGTGACATGTTCTGCAGGGATAGATAAATCCTAATGCAAATTCTAACTCTGCATTCACACAGTCTGTCCCAAATTGTAAGATAAATCTTCATTTTATTCTTAAGCATTTGCTTCAAAAAATGTCTCCCAACATCCTGATATAAAAGTTTGATCTTCTCACTGCCTACAATTATACCAGTGAACTTTAAACCAAACTAAAATCAGAGCAAAATAATTCAGTGTTCTTGGTGTCCTAGAGAGAGAACTCCATTCTACTATTCCAAGGCTTGTATTTGCCAATTCTGCCAGTCATACAGTTCCTTCACAACTTTAGCACCAGGCTGGTTTTAAATACTCTCTCTGTACCTGCAATTTATTCCATATAACTTCCTTCATTTCACACTTTCCAGATCACCTCACCTAAATCATACTGGAGCCTACCCACTGGAGCCTAAACCAAGTTTCCTAGTCACCTCTGATAAGAATTTTCATATACAGGAATGTTAATGAGAAAAAGCACTCCTGCTATTTGTGAAACTGGTCTGAAAAGAAGACATAATGTCTAGTAAAACCAGTCAAAGCTGGTTGGAAGGCTTGAAACTGTTCCAGAGGATGTGGTGCTGTGTCAGGAATCAAAGGTCAGTGAAGAAGATAGGAGGAAGGTAGGGGTCTTTCTGAGACCCCCAGTCTGGGAGGCATGTCAGAGGCAGGCAAGGAGAGTACCATGGGAGGAACAGCTGAGGAAAGGTGTGTAACAATTAATGTAATGTCTAGATATTATAGTATGAAACTGTAGAACCTCTGGAATCCGGTGTGCATACTTTGGAAATGATTCCTGTACACCCATCATGCCTTTCTTTCTAATACTTAAAAGAGAGTGTTAGAGGGTTCTTTCTGGCCTTTTAAGGCATCATCATAAAAGTGATCCCAAAGGATTTAATCAGACTGTGGAAAAGGAATAACAATTTAGGACAATGAGAGGCTTGGATGGATGCAGAGTGGTCTCCATGGTTCCACGGTTGTGGGTTCAATCCCTGGGAGGGCATTTGCTTGGGAGTTGGACTGGATGATCCTTGGGGTCCCTTCCAACTCGGAATAACCTGTGAACTATATCAGAAGAAGAACCAGTATCAGACAGCATTTTGAGGAATCGGATCTGCTGAGTGGCTGACTAGTGTAAGGTGAATATGAAAAGTTTAAAGGTGAACTTCACTGCAACATCAGCCAGACAATCATTCTAGTTTTTACAGCAAAGATGATTAATTTTCTTGTTATCTGTTCTCCTAATTATTCCAGTTCGTTGAGCAAACTTCACATTCAAGGATCTCCTGGAGATTAATAAGAGCATGTTCAGTAAAATACTAGCTCTGGCCTGGAGGTACAGCAGCTACATTAGCATCAAGCTCCACTAGGGCTCATTATTTTCTTAACAGTTCAATTTACTCTGGGAACAGCACAACTCTGCTTTGACTCCTGCTTTTAGATCCATAACTAACTTGGCTGCCTTTCAGCATTACTGGACTGCAGAGTATAAACAGATCTAAAGTCCTTCTACAATTCTGCTGCCTTATTAATAAGATGTGCAAACAGAGAATGTCACCTTTTCCTTCCCTCAAAATTTCTCTTTTACCCAGAAGAAATATTACTGTAGGTGTTTCTTTTAAAGTCTCCACCTTTTCTGTTTCCCTTCATCTACGGATTTCCTCACATCTTGGGCTGTGCTCACTTTGTGCACATTGCAGGTTATTATGGCTTGAAAAACATTACAGATCATGCCCAGGCACAGAATAAGGAAGCCATAATGAGGCACTATGGGATGAATGCAATAGGTGGAGATGCGTCAAGAGGGCAGACATCAGACAACGCATAATTTCACTGCTCTAAATCATCTACAGTTTCATTTGATTTCTGTGCACTGAATGTACTGGCTTCCTTAGGAAAACAGTCTCATTGGACAAAAATTTAGCCTCTGTAAATAGCCCCTCAGTAGGGTAATGCATCTCTTTTTGCCTTGACTGCTTCCATTTCACATGAATACCTTTACAGAATCCTATTCTAATTGTTGCATGGTCAACCCTGAAACAAGACTAGTGGTGACAGACCTCAAATCTCCTTGGCACATTCAGAATTGTTGGACACAGTTTTGTAACCAGCTGGGGAAGAAGCCAGCTCTAACTAAATAAAATATTAGCCCTTGGCAATTGTCCCTATAATTTGAAATCTCTTGCTAAATAACAGTCTGTTGTCCTTTTTTTTTGTTTTGCTATATCCTTCAGCCTGGCTGCTACAATTTTCAGACAATGAGGTTAAGGAGAATTTCTTTTAATCTGTTGTGCAAAAATTAATCTTGAAATTTAAAAAAAAGGTGGGGTTGTTGAGTTTGGGTTTGTTGTGGGTTTTTTACCCTTGTTGTTTTGTTTTGTTTTTTCTGGAGAAAACATCTGATAAATGTTTTAACTTATGTCATCACATGTCAGTAAAAACAGTGGTAGGAAATTTCTGCCCACATGGCTGGAGTCATATCTATTCTGATAACTTCATCCAAGGCACAAGCTCTGTAAACCTGAAGTTTTACTTAGGTAACTGGCAGAAAGGAGTAGCAACAAATTTCCCCAGTAAATATTTCTTTGCTGGAAAGTCCTGAAGAACCCAGTTTAAATTCCATTTAGTTTATTTCAGATGTCATCTTCTGATCTGTTGGCCCTTTACAGTTCCATTTAGTTCAGATGAAGGCAAATACAGAAATGAAAATGAGGGCAAACACAGAAAATGTAATAGCACTGCAGATGCCCGGGTAGTGGCCAGACAAGCTTTAGCAATTGTTACTAGGGCTGAGCTGATCTTCAGTCAAAACACATTACCAGGCAATATGTGCACCTCAGTTTCCATGCTACCCTGACTGCAGCTAAAATGCATGACCTTACACCACCTTTACCATGAACTAAGATAGCACTTGTCATCTTGCAGCAGGCTCAATATAAAGATGTGTGCAGATCTGTGACTGCAGATATAACTTGATGCAGCCACTCAGTCACTCTGTGGTCACTTGTCTGTGTCAAATGGCTTATCTGCGCAGTAATATTTTTTCTGGAACAGAGGTTTCTCACTGACTTTCTGTATAAATACCTTGTGAGGATTATCTATATAATTGAATTTTGAATTGTGTTAAATTAATATAGACTATATTAATTACACTAGATCAATCTATTTTTTAAAAAGATCGTTCTAGCTTAAGAGCATTGAAACATGGATTTAGAAGTCATCCTTCTTCAAATGCTGCTCAGAGAATGTCATCACTGTTTACCTTTTATTGCTGTTTTATAAAATAAAGTCACATGTTATCACGTTAGTGAGAATCTCATACATTGGAAAAAGGCTCCCTCATTTTTCCCACTAACATAAATCATGTTATTATTCTACTGACACGTATTCTACGTATTCTACTTACGCTAACTTTCTTACAAGAATTTTTCTATATAGAAAAAATTGAACACAGAATTCACACTTGTTAGGCCAATAAGTCTCATAACATAATAAGGATTTTGCTTGGGAATCTAATTTTAAAATTAAAGATATGGATTTGATGTTCCCATGGAACAATTTTTGCGGAGGAAACACAAAGGTACTGTAACTCATATATATACAGTGTATATATGATTTTTTTTTAAACTACATAAGAATTTTTGAAGTACAACCAGCACAGAAATGGATACTGGGATCTGCACACTTCCTGCCTTGCAAATACAAATTACAGGCTATGATAGGGTACTTACAGCTGTTCCTTGTGGTACTAATAGTTGAAGATAGATTCCCTGCAAAAAATCCTGAGAAATTACCAAAAAAAAAAAAAAAAAGATGTGATAGGAGGAGGATTAAATTGACATCAACGTAAAAGGGAGATTTGAGTTGTGCCATATTCTGGCACATTTTCTGAAAGGAAATGTTAGGCACAGGAAAATGATTTAATGGTTTCTGGAGACCAAACAAGGAAGGAGTAGAAAACATGTGTAGAGATTCAGACTCTTCTTTCTTTTTGCCATTCCTCATAATCTGCTTTCAGTGAAATTTAGTAGAATTCTTTTTTTCCTGGTAGCTGTTTGTGAGTTGTAACAATACAGACCTTGGGACTTGTAATTTGCTGCCGTGACAGTAACAGGGACATTATAAAATAAGCTCCCACAAGGTTTCCGTGCCTCTAGACAGAAGCAGTGAAAGAAAAGGGCCTAGAAATTATTTATGAAACTTAGGAGAAAATATGATTTTTCTTTTAAACCACCAACAAAATGGGGTTTGATGGTGTTCCAGCTAGAATTTGTGGGAGTTTTGTCACTGATATCAACAGGAGCAGAATCAAACACGGTTTGTCATGGAGATTAGTATGCAAAAAAGAGATGTGAGCAGCAAAAACTCTCTACAATCCTTCAAGAAAAATCCTTTCCTGGCTTTTGAACACTTTTGCTGTTGTTGCCACTTTCCTACATGAAAAAGGGAAGAGCTAAACATCAGAAAGATTATATTGTTTGGTAATCTCAAAAGAATATAATTCTGTTTTCAGTAAGACAGATCTGAATATTTTTCTCACATGAGGAAGTTAGATGGTCCCAGAAAGGCTTTGCTTGCAATTATGCTCTTGGCTAAGACAAAAGGTAAAACAGCTGAAAAAGAAAGGGCATGAACTAAACATCCATGCTCGATTTCCGGAGGGCTGACTTTGGACTGTTTAGGAAATTGATTGAGAGGGTACCATGGGAAAAAGCCCTTAATGGCAGAGGGGTCCAGGAGGGCTGGACATACTTTAAGAATGAGCTCATGAAGGCACAGGAGCAGGCGGTCCCAATGAGCCGAAAAATGAGTCGGAGGGGCAGAAGGCCGGTCTGGATGAGCAAAGAGCTCCTGAAAGAACTAGGGGAGAAAAAGAGGATGTACAGCCTTTGGAAAAAGGGGGAGGTGAGTCACGGTGTGTTTAAGGAAGTTGTCAAGATGTGCAGGAGAAAAACCAGAGAGGCAAAAGCTCAGATGGAACTCAACCTACCTGTTTCTGTTAAGGACAATAAGAAATGTTTCTATAAGTACATCAACAGTAAAAAGAAAGGCTGCAACAACCTTCACTCCTTATTGGATGCAGAGGNCTGGACAGAAGCATTTATGTTGGGTTACGAACTGGTTGGATGGATGAGCTCAGAGAGTGCTGGTGAATGGCGCCACATCCTTGTGGGTCCCTTTCAACTCATAGTATTCTGTGATTCTGTGATTTTGTGAAAAGGGCTGGAGGCTAGATCCTTGGGCTTTCTCTCACACAGGCAAGGTTGAGAAAGAACTTTTTTCATGCTTAAGAGTGAAGGATTAAGTTTTAAAAGAGGAAAACTAATCTCAATGGTCAGCAAGTAATTTCCCAGTGTTTTTCAGCTAACAATTAAATGAAAATAAAATTCTTCTTACTGAATGCACAGTGGACCTCAAGGCAGTCAGTCAGGGGATGTTAGGGTAATTAGGAAGGGACTATTAACCTGGAAAGAGAGGAGTTTTTTATAAAACCGTTCAGTCATTGATCTGAAAAATGGTCTGTACTGTTACACTCATGCTGCAGAAAGCGAAAGCAAGGCACTGGGATATAAAGAGATTTTCAAGATTAAACAATAAGGGGCTGACCCTGTTACAGTTCCATGGATACCAGAGCCTTGCTCTGAACTTCCAGCCCTGGAAGTATGTATGAGCATGAATTAGATGCAGTACACCCTGCTCATCAAACAGACTTTTGGCATATCCAGTGCATTGAAGGAAAGACCCCAAAACTAGAGAAAACTGAAGCTGACAAAGCATCTGTTTTCAGATGTTTCAGCATCTATACATCTATACCATACAAGAGAATAGATGTTTCAGCATCTATAGCACCTAGCGATGAGTATGGTGAACGGGCTGGAGAACAAGCCCTATGGGGAGCGACTGCAGGAACTGGTCTGATTCAGCCTGGAGAAGAGGAGGCTCAGAGGAGACCTCAGTGCTGTTTGCAACTGCCTGAAGGGAAGTTGCAGTCGGGTGGATGCAAATGTCTTCTCTCAGGCTGCCAGCACCAGAGCAAGAGGTTGTGTCCTTAAGCTACACCAGGGGAGGTTTAGACTGGATGTTAGGAAAAGGTTTTTCACAGAGAGAGTGATCTCTCATTTGAATGGTCTGCCCAGGGAGGTGGTGGAGTTGCTATCCCTGGAGGTGTTTAAGAAAAGACTAGATGACATAGTGACATAGTCTAGATAATGGGACGATGGGACAGGGAATTAGGTTATGTCCACGGCTCTGAGGTTGTGGGTTTGATCCCTGTGTGGGCATTAGCTTGGGAGCTGGACTTGATGATCCTTGTGGGTCCCTTCCAATTTATAATATTCTGTGATTCTGTGATTCTTCCTCACAACAAAACCATCAGAGCCCCCAAGTTCAACATGCAACCCTCAAAATGAGGGTCTTGCACTGATATCAGTAGAAGGGTTGGATGTGCAGTAATATACAACATCATTGTTCAGCTATGAGAACAGATTTTTGTCAGCAGTTTTAATCAGATTGCAAGCCAACATATATGTCTTATGGCTTCGATGGTTTTCTAGGTCTGTCACAGATATTCTATACCGATATACAGGGAACTTTGCCATTGTTCTGTCTATTTCTCCCATTTTATATTTCTAGATATCATCTTGATTTCAGTTAAGTTTCGACTGTGTGTATATGATTCTTCTTGCAGGAAGGAAGAGAAAACTTTGCAAGGATAATAGAACTCGACTTAAAGAATCACAGAATCACAGANGGTCTTGCACTGATATCAGTAGAAGGGTTGGATGTGCAGTAACATACAACATCATTGTTCAGCTATGAGAACAGATTTTTGTCAGCAGTTTTAATCAGATTGCAAGCCAACATATATGTCTTATGGCTTCGATGGTTTTCTAGGTCTGTCACAGATATTCTATACCGATATACAGGGAACTTTGCCATTGTTCTGTCTATTTCTCCCATTTTATATTTCTAGATATCATCTTGATTTCAGTTAAGTTTCTACTGTGTGTATATGATTCTTCTTGCAGGAAGGAAGAGAAAACTTTGCAAGGATAATAGAACTCGACTTAAAGAAAGAGAAAGAATAATTATAACTACTATTAAAGTTTGGAAACCAGTAAAACATTCTCTAAATTTCACTTGCCTGTACAATAATGGAATAAATCTAAGGTCAGAAAACTCTGTATAGGGTGTGAGAACACTTTCCTAGTAGGGATGAATTCTTGTTACTGTTAGGCTTTAAATGACTAATTTTTCTCCCTTGCAGAAACACACTATAGTAGTTTTAAAACTCTTGTTGACATGAATAATATACCTGGCTAAGTATCAGTTAGGTCTGTGGCTTAGTTTTGCAGACAGAACACTGTTGTATATTGTTCCTTCACCCTCATGGCTCTCACCAGTAGGGTCTCCCAGTGCTTCACAAGTCCTTCATACTGGGCCAAAAGGACCGAATGAGCTGATGAGGTAACATCCGCTGTGGTAGTGGTGGCAAGGAGAAAACACCCATCTGTAAATGAAGTTCAAAATCCACCCAAAGATCTGCCTGCCAACTGTCTCTCAAGCTCTGAGGACACAATAAATTCATGAGAAACAACTGTGTGACTTTAAGTGCAAAGAAGACTAAGATGAGTTTATGAGAAAGAAGCAACAATTGCCGAGTTTGGTAGAAGGTGGCCCCTCCAAGACCCATAAAATATCTTACAAGAATAGAGTACAACAGTAATCTCATTTTGTGTACCTTTATTTCCATAGTATCGACATTTTAACAGAAATGTAAGTTCTCTGGTCAGCTGAGAATTTTAAAGTGTACAGATATAGAGCTATATTTCCATTGCATTTTTATTTTAAGTTTTTCTTACTATATTCACACAGAGAAAAAAAAAGCAAAATCATTTTTCTTTCATTTCCAATTTTAAAGTTATTTTATCAGTTAATCCCATGAGTTTCTTCCATACCAGAAATGTATGATGATAATTGGGAGTGAAGGGTAAGCCTTTTCTTTGGGTTTGAATTCAGCATCAATTAGAAAAACCCCAACCAACTGAAAACAAACAAGCAAAACCCAACAAAAAAACAAAACAGCAAACCCAGAAAAAAGAGAGAAAAGCAAAGCAAACAGCAGAATGACTCATCTAACTGAGAATTTCCTACTAGAAATACTGTGGGTGGATCAGATGTGCTGCGATGGGTCCATGGTGCTTTGAAGAAAAAAACAATCTAACAAAAGCCCTGCACTTTCAGCCCTTCATTCGTGATGTTGCAAGAAAAGACACAATATCATTCATGTAGAACAATGAAAGAAAACAAAGAAAAGAGTATTGCAAATTTTGAAAAAAGCTGATTAGTAAAGTGGTCCATGACTGGTGCTTTCAAAGAGCAGCAATCACAAATTTCCTTCTGACCTTTCTGAGGTCTGATACTGACAATACAGAGAATACAATCCACACTCACACAAACTATCCGCAAATAATCTTTTACTGTCTTACAGAGAAAAATAAAAGACTGAATGTAAAATATAGAACATTAGTTAAGCTAGAATTTAACTAATGTTACTCTGAATCAGCTCTAAGTAATTTTTCACTCAGCATCTCTCAGCTATCAATCTATCAAGGAGACTTTTCAACTTTTTTGCTAGGGATCTAGTTCTTCAGTAAGCCCTTCATCTTACAGTCTTCCTTTAGGGAAGATCGTAGTAGTCTATGAACCTATATAACTTACATATTCAAGCTTCTCCAGAGGACCCACTGAGTAAAATTTCTCCATCATGCACACGGTCATGCAGGAGTCCCATGAGTATAAATTAGTAAGATTATGGACGAGGTCTACTTTTTTCCTGATGGAGTATGACCCAGTCTTAAACTTTTTGAATTGATTATGCCTCTGGGCATTGTGGGGTAGAGTGATTACCTATTCAGAACTCAGGTGATATCTTATAAACATGATCCTGGGGCTGACAATTTTCCAAATTTTCCAAACACTAGCCAGCCAGTAGGACAAATTTAGGACACAGAAAATAAACAGTGGTTCCTTGATTCTAATCAGATTATTAGCAAACTAGAATTTTACCGGTGAATTAAGTTTTTTTTTATTAGGGTTCCTGAAGCACCCCAAGTTCTTTCCAACATATAGAGTCTATGCATGTTTTTGAGTCAATGCAAATGTCAGTACCCTATCAAATGTGTGTTTTATCTGTTTACATGATCTCTTCACTGCAAATGCATTACTAGGAGTGTCATTTTTTTGTTGTTAAAACTCCAGGTGTTCCTTTCACTCAGGAACTACTTTCCATGCAGTCAAGTCTCACTCCCATTTTGAGCAAATAGGATGTTAACATTTTTCAGAAGTCAAAAAGCACACTCAAATAAGTATAATTGACAGAACACAAAGGTTAGAAATAAAGCAACAATGCCATGTCTGCCTAACAGACATATATGCAGAAATAATCAAGAAAAATGAAATCTATCTTCAGAACAAGAAGGTGTGAATCTGACAATGACTGTTGTTTTAACCATAAATCCACATTTCCACTCTAGTTTTTATTCTCGGATTTTCATGGCTCTGCTGGATAAAACCCTGAGTAACCCAGTTCAAGATATGTATTGATCTCACTTTGTGCAGGAGGCTGAACTAAAGGTCTGCTGAGATACTGTTTAACATGAATTATCCTATGAATCAATGCATAAACCAAAACCATTTAATCTTTACTGGAGTTTTAATTTTTGTTTATATAATAACAGAAAATTGTGCTTTGTCTCCTGAGGATGGATAAAGGTCCTCACATTGAACTCAGATCTAGAATGCCAGGGGTTGGAATAAAAGTCATAGAGTGTCTTATAGGAACCTTGTCAAAGGACCATTAACAAACACAAAATATACTTTAATGTGAAAATGTTTTGGTATTTGCTCCTGATAGTTTAGAGTAAGGGTTAAACAAGTTGTTTGTCTATATAATTCTGAAGGGAAAATAAGATCAATACTGGAAATTAATTGCCTGGGAATTAAAGGATGATGAGAACAGATGTAGATATAAGGAAATTTTTAAAGCTTTTTTTTGCATATCAGACTTTCTCCTCACTTCTGCCCTTTCAGGGAAAGGGGTCTGCTAAAGAAGCTAGGGGAGAAATTATATAGATATATATATGAAATCATGAAAGCCAGGTGAACAGTGCTTTAATGCTGCTCCAGTTCCTAACAGGGAAATGATAAATCCAGAGTTCTTCCTTTTCAGATCCATTATGTATACTTTCTGTTACAAACTGCTGGTCATAAAGAGTGGGTTGTTTTCTCTTCCATGGAAACACAAACAGTGGAAGTTTTCTGAATTGTAAAACAACTGTTTTTATCTTTCAAGACCATCAAATAATCTGTATGATTGCCAAATTCTTTCATGCTCCCTCTCTTTATCAGCGAATTTTCTTACTCCACAAAAACCTCTCTAAATCTACCTAACAACAACTGTTAAATATTTTATTGGGTTTTGATAATAAAAAAATGTTCTCCATCTGCCTTAAAATTGTTTTTAAGGGCTCATGATCAATCAGACTCAGGTAACTATGAGCTCAGAGACTACCATCAATGCTGGGTTTAATAATAGACTTCTAGATAGATTCAACAATATATTTAGTTATTTAAATATTCATGCCTTTTCCCCTACAAGCAAGCTTGAATATGTTTAATCTGAAGGGTTAGTCAAATTTATAAACTCTATCCCGAACCTCAAGCAACATGTCATTACTATGTACTCCTGAGGTAATTTTAGCATTAGTGATGTCATTCTTCATGATGAATGAGTCAGATGTAAGTTAATTATTAGTTTGAAGAAAATGTATTATATGCTGTAAAGCTTCACATGAAGTGTTGCTTGGAGAAGTAAAGAATAAAATAAAAAAAGAAAAAGGAGATAGAATAAATAAATGTTAAGCCTTGAGCATTGCATTTACATTTATGAGATCCTCTATGATTTACTGCTTCAACTTCTTTTCTTAAAAATGCCTAGGGTTTGTTTCAGGTAAAACACACTATAACGCATATAACATTAATTTATTTGTGTCCCTTACTCTGTGACTATTCAACTACAAGAGAATGTCCCATAGCAAAACTCGTCATGGTCGTGGCTTAGATACATTACAAGGTAACTAGAAAACCCCTATGTATACAATTCCTTACCTGTCCCCACTTACAAAAATCTGCCCTAAGTTACCACCATAACCAGAGTTGCCTTGTTTTCTCACTCAGTACCTGGCTTTGTAGTCAGAATTGCAACATGGTCTTGCAAGGAGGAGGAAGTTGGCTCTGGACACTTAATGCTAGAGTAGCCACATGGTCCCCTGGATGGTGGCTCAGGGGCAGAAAGTTCATGATAATGTTGATTATTTATTCCTTATTTCCATCCCTGATGTCAGTGATGATATGTTGACGTGACTGCTTATAAGTCAGAAATAAAGGTAACAGAGTAGCTCAGTAGCTGAGGTGAGCTGATCTCCTGCCTGCTAACACAACCATGCTTCACACCTTTCACCGCTTCACTATTCCCTGGCCATAACTAATTCTTTGTGAATGTTGACTCCAGTGGACTATATTAGTATGATCTGGCAGAATAATTCCACTATTCCTGTGTTATTTATAGCTTCTGAGATCCTGTCTTCTTGGCTCAGTGCAAAGAGGCAGTAATTTTTAGTGTAATTTCTTGTCATCCATATGCTCTCTCTTGAGAACAAGTGGAACTGGAATGGGTAGTGATATGTGTAGAAAAGATACATAAATAAAATGAAAAAGAGGCTTTGTTGAAAAAACAATTTTGTGTATATTTTAAGATGACAGGAAAGCACGGATTTAGAGAAGACTTCAAAGCATTCTATAAACACATTTCAAAGAAATGAGATTTGTCACATTTTTATATTATTTTAAATTTTAAAGGGAGTTGTTCTGACTAAAGAAGTTAGAAATATCAAATGGCAATTAAATACCAAATTTAGCTTTGTGATATTAAAAAAATATCAGTAAAATAAGCCTTTTTTTCCCCCAAAATATTCCCATCATCCTCACTGAGTTACATTTTTAATACAACTTAAGTTTGACCAGTTCTCATAAATACAAAAGAAAACTGGATTTGGAATTTGAAAAAAAATATTTATGGAAACAGAAAAAAATCTTTTATTCAAGTAAATGGAGGGGGACAAGTTAGTTTCAGAAACAAACACAAGAATACAGAGAAATGAAATGTAAAATTCTTACTCAGAAAAAGGATGTAAGTGACAGCAATTGTTAGAAGTTGGAGAACTCTCTTCTGAGACAGCTACTTAAAAAAGACCATAAAGTGGCAAAGCACTACTGATATTCCCCAAAGATATTTTTTGTATGAATAAATTTATAAGCTGTGAAGTGATGCTGTTGGAGGGAAATCATAAGGAGAAAAATTTTAAAAATGGTGTCATGGGAACTACGTACGTAAATCTTTTAGTTTGCTAACAGGATTTACAAACAGAAGTCTCCATGCACTTCATTACAGATTGAGTACTGAGAGGATTAAAATAGGTTGAATTTTTCTTTTTCAAGTGTTTTTATTTTCATTCCATTTTTTCCCGCTCAGGATGACACTATCTTCACAGCTGGATTGTAATGAGGTCCTTGAGAGCTGGAATTCGTAGACTGCAGGTAATTTCTCACTCTAATGTCTGACCTGATATAGATGTTACACAGTTTGTTGAATTCTGAACAACTTTAGGAAGTCATAGAGTTATTCTGGAGCAATTCTGATTCAATAAAAAAACCTAGAAGGATACATGACTATCCATTAGCAATTTGTAAAGGACAAAGTGTAACCAGCATGAGAAAAGACATTGACTTGTATCTGTACCTCAGAGCCCCTGGGAGAGCAAAGCTCTCCTCCCTAGCCTGGAACACAGTGACAGGAGGAGGGAAGAAGAAATGTGAAAAGGCTTCCTTCCAACAAACCCTCCAGCACCAAACGTGTGTCCCTGGGTAGGGATGGCTGCAGCCACACCTGACTGCAGAAAAGTGCCTATTCACTTCCTTATAAAGAAAATACTGGAAAATCATTTAGCAATTCTCCAGTGGGTTTTAAAGAATATATAAGACATCCATTATTAGACCTGAGTGCCTTACAACATTTCAAAAATGATTTTTATAAATCACGAGTTGAAGGAGAATGTAGAATTTACCCACCTGCCAAAGGCCCGTGCAAGGTCAATGTACCATCTACTTTCTCAAAATGAGTTTAAAGGACCCTTATGTTTTCATGCTGGCCTTTCCCAAAAGGATGAGCTTCAAGATCATTCAAAAGGAAAATAATCCCCTTAAAAAGTAATACGTACTCTAATAGAGGAAAAAGAGAAGATTCTTGACGTGGGGAAATATATAGTGCTCCCAGCTCATATTATGGAGGTAAATGTCTGCAGAGAGTTAAAAAGAGAGGCAGCGTATTTTTGCAGCACAAAAAACCTGAACAGCACATTAGCTTGAAAGAGATACTGTATTCCAAGCAGAAAGAGCCTTGGATATTTAAAAAAGTAAGACAACCTAAATATGTTAAACTCCTTTGAAAAGTAATTTAATATTTCTTCAGTAATTCCAGGGGAAATAAAATATTTATTTTAAATTCTCTTTCTAAATACCATCTAGCTGTTTCCATGATAGAGCTTGAAGAGGAAACAGGCAGAAATAATACTGGAATGCTTCTGAGCAGTTTTTATTCTTGAATGCTACTTGTCCTTAGAGTAACTTGCCCTTGTTCTTGTCCTTGTGTACTTATTTCCATGGAAGAAAAATGTCACTCTTCCAAACTAGTAACATCTTAAATCAATTTAGGATTGCTGTAAATGGTTGTTTCACAAGGTGTCAGGTTGACAAAGGATCACAGACCGAAAAACTGACTAAGGCTATGAAATGCAGCAGTAGCAGCTAAGTTTCTTTTAATTCCATGGGGTCAAATGCTAATGGATGATGAGTTCATGATTGGTTTTTTCGTGTATATATACATATATAAATAAGTATGCATATTTTAGGAAGTTTTTTATGTTAGACTCACAGTTTGAAAGAGGCTGTTCAGTGAGTTTGGCAGATCCTTCATCTGCACATTGTCATCCATTTAATTAGTTGTATTTTGAAGCATAGTTGTTGGTTCTAGTCTGTTTTTATGCTGGCCTTTCAAATAATGTACTTTCAAAGAATTATTTTGAGTACATTCTCTAATGTTTTTATAAGAATACCCCAGCTTATAAATAATAGATCTTGATTCCAAATAGCAACACATTTTCCATCAGGGTCTTACTTGTCTTTCTTTAGAACTTAGGAGAAAGCTTCTAGGAAACTACCTTTCCAGAAAGCTATGAAAATATGGATGGACAAGTCAATAGGACTCTGGTGGGAGAGTACACAAGGATGCACTTCTAGGCTCTGATGCAGACTCATAGCCCCTTGCTGTGCCATGTGGCTCTGACAGCATTTAATGACATGAAACAGCAGAAGGAAAAGTACAAAAGAAATAAAACAGTCTCAGAGCCAAGCTGTAGCTACATGAATATTAGGTAGCATTTGAAAATGTCAACTGTAAGAGCTGAAAATCTTTGAAGTAATTTTATATGGTGTTCAGACATTCAAAAATGGACTGGAGACAAAATACTAGTCAAGTCAGCAGTTTCCAAGGTTTCCACTTAACTTGAAAATTATTGTGGGTCTGTTCCAAGAGTAAACACCTGCAGGGAAATATTAAATGTATAAAGCTAGACATGTCAGATTACCTCCTGTTATCACAAATCTGCAAATTCTTCTACATAGTTTAAGTACTTTGGTGTCTTCGTTCTTCTCTTTTTTCTCCGCCCCCCCCCCCCCCCCNCCCTATTATTTTGCAAGTACAACAAAGGACAGGGAAATAAAATAGGAAGATGAAATCTAAAATACATGGAAAGTATCATAATACTAATTTCCGTTTAGAAGCTAATAACTTTGCTGTTACGAACTGCACTGATAAATTATGTCTCATATCTGATAAGACTATAGAGAATCACAACAATACAATAATTATCATAGAGCAGTCCATGAACTCTCTTAGACTTACTAGCTCAAACAAAACTGAAACCTACAAATGTCTATTTGAAATTTATGCAAATATTTTTATCTTTGACATAATGTCTATCAACGTCATTAATACAAGATTTCTTCTTAGACTTTGGATATTATCAGCCTTCCTGATTAGAAACCCACAAGAACAGCCCTTTTCACACTATGTTTTGACATAACTTTTCTTTTTCAGTCTGCTGATAGTAGGAACCTGAAAATGAAAAATAAAAAGTAATATGTATTATCTGTCTGCAAAATAAGGTGTTTGTATGATTCAAGTTACTTCCTGTGTTTCTGAATCTGTTTGGCTCACTACATCACTACATCTAGTGAATAGAAACTAATTTTTCAAAGTTTTTTTTCACATTTACAAGTATACACATTTGTATCTGTTTTACATCCATCACTTGATCATTGGTGCCATAGCTATATACACAGTTATATATTCTACACATGTACAAGGAACACAGAGCCATAAGTACACACAGGCAAAATACCTGCTTTAAAACTACTCCTAGCTTTAAAATAAAAGGAATGGCAGTTGCCAGGAAGTGTTTGCCCTGACTGATTGACAGCAACAAGGGCCCAGTGTTCCATAATTGGATGCTAATAACCTAGGCTGGCAAAGCTCCTCTTTCCATTCCCTGACTTGGCAAATTGCATACTACTTTCAGAAACAGGAGAGGCAAGAATCCATAGGTCTGAGGAGTAAGTGTATTACTACAAGAAAAGTTACCTTGAAAAAGTCAGTGGAAGAACTCACATTCTCATGGCAGAACTAGCTGCTCACAATTTCTCTTTAATATGTCATGCTCTAAGTATGGTCTCATGGATAATCACAGAATCACAGAATACTATGAGCTGGAAGGGACCCACAAGGATCATCTAGTCCAACTCACCATCTAACACCCGTACAGAGACCGAGAGCACATCCCAGAGCATAACACCAACCTAGATCCCTCACAGTCTAGCAGGCCACTCCGAGCCGGAACCATGTCACTAAGCTCCTCGTCCAGTCTTCTCTTAAACACCTCCAGGGATGGTGACTCCACCACCTCCCTGGGCAGCCCATTCCAATATGCAATTACTCTCTCTGTGAAAAACCGCTTCCTAATG
>WEKX01002018.1:115965-131024 GCA_013390025.1 Pitta sordida
AATTCCCTCGTCCATGTCATCGATAAAGATGTTGAACAGTACTGGGCCCAACACTGACCCCTGTGGGACTCCACTGGTGACTGGCCGCCAGTCCGATGTTGCACCATTCACCACCACCCTCTGAGCTTGCCCTTCTAACCAGTTTGTAACCCAGTATAAAATGTTCCTTTCCAACCCAAGCTTTACAAGTTTCTCCTGAAGCTTATTGTGGGAAACCGTGTCAAAGGCTTTGCTAAGGTCCAAGTACACAACATCCACAGCCTTTTTGTCATCAACTAGTCGAGTCACTGGATCATAAAAGGAGATCAAGTTAGTCAGGCAGGACCTGCCTTTCCGAAATCCCTGCTGACTAGATCTAATATCATGGTTGTTCTGCAGTTGCTGTGTAATGGCACACAAGACCATCTCAGTACAAAGCACTTTAAAGACCACAACCATTTTGTCAGTGGGACATGCAGGCAGTATTACTGCACACAGAACTTAGAAGAAATGAGGCTTGCTTATAACACCATTTTCTGCTTTCTGATATACCATGGTGGACCATAGATAAAGGTCCTGCTCTTATGACTAGAGAGAATCATCTCTCTTTCAACATTTCATAAAATGCAGCAAAAGTGAAATATTATTTGGAGCCCAAATATTGTTGTAAAAGAACAAAATCCAGCCAGATCAACTCACAAAACAGCCCTTAGCTTTTGTGGCGAGCGGAAGCATTCAGCAGTCAATCTACGGAGGTACTCTCTTCCTTCAATAAACTGCCAAGCATACGAAGCAGGTGGTTCCTTATGACTTTTACATTTATACCATCAGAGAAGCACTTCACAAGTCAGTCTTACTGAACACTCCCTTTAGGCTCTTCTCCAAGGATTTTAGTCAGTTTATTTTTTCCCAAGCTACCCCATGATCCACCTTTTCCTTTGGTAAAATACTCCATATTTTTATCTCACTTTCAGGCATCTAAGTATACCATACTGTAGCATTAGTACAAATATTCAGGGCAGTAAATTCCTATCAGATATCCTACCAGAGATCAGGAAATAAACCAGCTTATTTTTCTATATCCCTTTAATAAAAATAGTGTTTAACTCAGTGATTCCCTCACAAAGCAAAAAGTGTACAGACCCTCAGAGAAAGGTAGTCCTCAATACATTCTGTGTAAATATTCCAACAATATATGAAATCTCATAAATACAGCCTTCCTATTTCATTCAATTTCAGCATATGGGGATACATTTGCAGATGTAAATGTGCCATTTACATTGACAAATATCCCTGGGCACTGGATGACAATGCAGAATCCAAACGCACTTCAAAACCACCTTGATTTCAGTCACTCAGTGAGTGGGGCATGTGAAGAGTTACCTTATTGTGAAAAGAAACCCTCACACTTTTTCCAGGTGCAGTATATCTGAGTGTCTCACACTTTTGCCTGTGACATTTCAGTCTAACATCATGTGCTTAAGCTGGACAGTGAGCCTGTTGCATTGTGCCTGCTCCAATTCATTCCTCTCTCACCTTGGACTTGAAGCCATTCCAGGTACACAGGCCATCTGTGAAGTCTAACACATTTTTAAAGTGTGGACATCTCTCAACAGAGCTTAGACTCATCAGAGGCACTACCAGCAGTCTTCTAGGACTGCTGATGAATTTCAACAAGCACAGCTTCTGTTACAACTCTGCAGGTGCATGAAGCAAAATCACGAGGTCCAAAAAAAGGTATTTTCCTCAGAAAAGGGGGAAGTTTGACCTTGATACTTCTTGTCCTGCTGGAATATTATTGGGTTGCAGTTTGGATGAAGCAGAAGCATGGATTTCGGAGATGCAGGTCTTGCCTGACCAACTTGATCTCCTTTTATGATCTGGTGACTCGCCTGGTTGATGATAAAAAGGCCGTGGACGTTGTGTACTTGGACCTTAGCAAAGCCTGTGACACGTTTCAGGAGAAACATAGAGCATGGACTGGACAGAAGCATTTTATGTTGGGTTAGGAACTGGTTGGATGGACGAGCTCAGAGAGTGCTGGTGAATGGTGCCACATCCAGCTGGCAGCCAGTCACTGGTGGAGTCCCACAGGGGTCAGTGTTAGGCCCAGCACTGTTCAACATCTTTATTGATGATATGGACGAGGGAATTGAGTCTATCATCCGCAACTTTGCAGATGATACCAAGCTGGGGGCAAATGTTGAACTGCTGACGCCCTTCAGAGGGACCTTGACAGACTGGAGAAATGGGCAGACTCCGACAGTATGAGATTTAACAAGACTAAGTGTCGGGTTCTTCACTTTGGACATAACAACCCCATGCATCGCTACCGGCTGGGGTATGAGTGGCTGGAGAGTGGTGAAATGGAGAGGGATTTAGGAGTTCTGATTGACAGAAAACTCAATATGANGTCTTCACTCACATTCTATCAGTGATAGAACAAGAGGACACAGTCTTAAACTGCGTCAGGGGAGATTTAGACTTGACATTAGGCGGAACTTTTTCACAGAGAGGGTGATCTCTCAGTGGAATGGGCTGCCCAAGGAGGTGGTGGAGTCACAGTCCCTAGAGGTGTTTAAGAAAAGGTTGGATGAAGTTCTTGGTGACATGACCTAGATATTAGGGTAGTGTGTTATAGGTAGGATGATGTGTTGGTAGTAGGATGGCAACAGGTCAGGTTAGGTAACAGGTTTGACTAGATTAGATTAGGTAACAGGTGATAGGTTGGACTTGATGATCTCTATGGTCTTTTCCAACATTACTGATTCTGTGATTCTGTGATTCTGTGATTTTCTTCTCACCCAGCTGACAGTGACACTAATTCCAAGAGAATTGTTGTCAGATGTAACTACTAATATACCCTATATTTAAATACTGGTTTGTATCCAAGATTAGTTTTTGTCTTTCTTTGACAGTCACTTCCTGGCATGCATTGCTACACTACAAGAGATACAATCTGTACATATTAATGCACATACATTTCTTTAGAAATAAAAGCGAACATAAATTGAGCTAAATAAAAACACCGACGTCAAAGTAAGGTCGTTATTAATTACAGTGTGCAAATTAGTCATAAACTATGCAGAAATTTGGCTTTCAACATTAGAATAAATTATGGGGGTTTATACAACTACTGGATGAAATAAAGTATTTTTTTTCTAATGAAAAAATAGGAAAAATTTCCTGTGTATAAAAAATCATATAAATTATTTTTTTAATGCAAGATAACTACTTTGTTTTCATTTATTGCACAGACAAATTGCGGAGATTTTCCTGCAGAAATACCAGTTACTTTTTTATTTGGTGACATCTTACTTGGCAACATCTGGTACACAGCATGGAGGAAACATTTGGTTTAAAAAAGTCGTAGACTTTTACTGAAAAATTAAGTTTATGTCACAGCTCTTATGTAGTATGTATCTAAGAGATTATCACTTGAGATGCAGCATCTCATGTCTTCCTTTTTGAAGGAAAATTGGTACTGTGAAATGCAAGAGAATCATACAAGGTCAGAGAGGGTTTATGACAGAGGTGAAATTTGAATTTAGGACCTCTTTCATGCTCTAACCACCCCTACCCAACCCCCACCACCCCCCATTTTTTTTTCTCCACAAAACAAATAATGTAAAGAATATCTGAACATTTAGCCATGTCCCAAACAGCACATTAATTCCAAGACAATTCTGACACTTCATTACTTTTTTAGTTTTGAATGGGTACATACTGGAAGACTTGAATGTGGAGAGATGTAAAATACTAAAGAAAACTTCTCCTGGGCACTTAAAATTTAAAATTTTCTGAATCCTCAAGTCACTTGCAGAAAGAAACAGAATTTTATTTTAAACTTGAAGTTCCTTCCTCTAGCAGACACTATTCAAATTCTTTTTATGAGCTATAAATTTCTGTCATTTTATGAGATGGCAATACAATAAAATATCTCGTTTACTTTATCATGTCTAAGCTTCCCCTAGAGTTTCCTACCTTTACAGTTCAACAGTTACAGACTTCTTAATTTGCCTGAAACTAGACATTACCAGTGGAAAGACCTGGGGAAAGTTTCATGATGTTAAGAGAAGGCCTCCCTCTGTACTCGCTGGCACTGTGTCCTTGCTTCAGGGGTCAGCCTTAAATGCTAGAAACAGGATTGCTGAGTTAACAGGATTCTTTTCCTTTGTAATCTGCCTTTGGTAGCTTCCACTGAGGACAAATCACTTGCCCTACATCATGGCCTGGACCATATGTGCAGTGTCCTACTACTGCATGTTTTCCTTGTAGTGAGCGCTCTATATGGGGATTGTATATTCAAACAACTGCTTAAAATGGCAGGTTTATTTTTATACCCAAGCTAAGGGTGCCAATAACTAATTATGTCTGCTTTTGATGGAGAGGTACTTGATAAAATGTATTAAGAGAGAATTTCTGAGAATGCCAAGTACTGAACTATTCAAAGCCCATGCTGATGTTGCAACACAAAACGACGTGAATAGCAAAATGCATCCAAGTCAGAATGCGCTACCTCTGTGGATGGAGTACTGTGATCAAACAGCAGGAAACTGAAATCACAGCATATTCATAGGACATGCTAGCGGTTAAAGGCCATCATCTCCATCTGGGCATCTGAAGACTAGGCATAAAATGTTCAAAGCAGTTCACAGCCCACATTGCAAATGTTCACCTAGGATTATAATAGAGTTTTTTCTCCAATAACAAAAACTCCAGCAATAGCTTGGAAAAAAGAAGAGTTTAATCTACATCTGTCTTTAAGACTGTTTTGCAAAAATAGCTGTGTTCTTTTCAGTGTCTCTCAGTCAGTCTGCCTTCGTTATTCCCTTTCCTCCTGTCTTCTAACTCATGCCTTCCTTGCTCTGTCTCCCTGAACTATTACTTCAACAGTGGTGCTCCTTTTGGTCTTTTCATGCTTAAATACACAATTTTTGTAGAGACTTTATTCCTTATCTTTTTCTTCTCAACATTCTCTTTATGATGGCTTCTGCTAGACCACTGATTCTGTTTTAACTGCTCCCCTGTAAGTAGCGCAGAAAAAACCTAGAAGTTTTCCCAGCTGTCATCTATGGGCTTCTAGATACTTCTTCACAACACAGAGCTTAGAATTAGATGGAAGTACGTAGCACTAATTAAAAAGCAATCCAACCCCATGGATTACTAAAATAGACAGTGCCTTGCATGTACAGCAGTAGTAATTAAGAATAGGAAAAAAAATCATTGTTACTTTTTTCTTCTACAGCTTATTCCAAATTGATGATAGTTGGGACATCAGAAATAGGTATCTATAGGCATCTCACAACAACTTTAAGAAGTTGGGAGAATAGAAATTCCAGCTGCTCTTCCTGGTTTAGTCACTGGCACTGTATTTGCTGTTGCCTTTCTTGTTGCCTTTCTTGCTTAGTGTGTTTAAACCTGGGCAAAGTCAAGGTGTTTCATATACAGGAATTTTGGGAAAACATCAGAAAATCTGGATCAGCCAAACTACTACTATATCCTTGCATTTCCTGAGAGAGGGAAACAACATTTACTAGCTGTAATTGCTCAGGACTTGGGAGAAATGGTATCAGTTCCAGGGACTGGGGTACCATCTGTACAGGAGATAGCTTTCAGTCCCCTGTGAACCCCTCAGAGAGTACATCTTGACTGCTCTGATCCAGTAATTGCTCTCTTATCTTATGCACTTTTGTATAGATCTAGTTTTCTTTAATGTCTTGCAAATTAGTTCATACAAATGCAATTGCCACCTCTCTCCAGAGTATTGAATTTTGCTAGTAAGAGTATATTCTTGATGTTCTAGTGCTTTATTCAAGATATAAAGTTGAAATTCAATCTTCCTAAACACAATTTTTATCCATCGGTGAAGTCATTCTAGTATTTGAAAATTTTGTACTGTAAACTATCATATTTAAACTTCTTTTAAGGTTTCCCAATGAACTAGAATTCACTCAAAGATTAAAAAAGGAACTGCAAATGACATTGATGATCTCTAGTACTTGCTAAAGAAAGGTTTCTGCTGAAGTCAGTGGAAAATCAACTACAGCACTGTAAAATTAAAGTACTTTTGTGTAACAGCATATTGATTTCCCAAAGTATTTAGTAATGTATATTGATATCAAATAATGAAATTCAGTCTTGTAAGAAAAGTCAACTTCCTAGATATATTCAGAAAGATTAGTCTAAAGAGAAAAATAATGGTAACTGAATACTAAGATGGAAAAATGTCATATTTCTATTTGATGTTTTTTAATTCATTTAATGAATACTTTACTAATGTATTCAATAATACGAGAAATTCAAAGCTAATCATGATCAAGCTGTTGTGGAATATCAGAATATAAAAAACAATGAACAAAACAAATCCTGCAGATATATTCATAACTAAGCACAAAAGAATTTAATTAACTTCAATTTCTATGAATCTGATTCCCTATGGGACTCTCTAATGTAATCCATATTGCTGTAAAAATTCAAATCCAAAGTTTGGACGGCGAAACTGGAGTAATATTGTGGGTCTCTGCAGCAAAGGTAGCCCTCATAAAACCTCAGATAATGTGCTTTCTTCCCTAAAACAACATATCGATAGAAAACCTGTATTATTATTTTGTCAGATTTTTAAAATAATTATTCATATAAATAGACTCTTTATATAAAATGCCATAATGATTGCATTTCTCATTCAAAAGAAAGGCATGAGATGAAGCGACAAACTGACCCAGATGATAAAAAAAAGAAAGAGGAAGTCTTTCACTCCCTCTACCTGGAAGATCCTGGTTTTTAGTTATGTCTAAGAAAAGCTGAATATTTCTGAGGGAAACTAAAACCATAAAATAGGTGTGAATGCTGTAAACAATCTCTGGTGAGCTGTGCTACTACAACACAATATTACAATTTAAGAATGTTTTCATTCATTGCAGGTTAATTTTCAAATTCTTTTTTCTGATAGTTATCTAATGCTTGTTTTCAAAGTTTTAATGGCTTTAGCTAGTGTCATCATCTAAATAACAGGAATAAAACTTAATTAAAAAACTGAACTTACCTTTTTTCCTAACAGTATACTTCACTAATATAGTAAATATATTGTTATTCCTGAGGGCATTATATAGTTCAAAGTATATTTTTGTGAGTCCTTCAGAGATATGATTTTTAGAGTAGCTCTAAAACTGATGGAAATTACTGATTTGAGGCATGACTGATGCCTGTGTGATATTCAACAAAACAAGACAAGTGCTAATATGATCTAATTAGAGAACTGTTTCTTCCTTCCTTGCTTTCCTTGAAGCACTAATATATTTTTTAAAAACTCTTTCTCCTTTTTTTAATGATCCATTTATAGCTATGTTACAGACTACTTCATACGTCTTTAAGGAGTGATCAGTAACATAAGTATCACTAGATTAATTGAATAGATTAGATAGATAAATCAATAGATTAATTGTGAGATTAATTGGAAGCCCAAAGAAGTTGAATATCAGCAGATCTTTTGGTGATAAATATGCAAGAACCTGTATTTGGTTTCAAACCATAAACCGGTGTTCCTTAGTGACTGAACAAACCCATCTCTTTATGAGTGCGAAACCTCCTCCTTCACCTCAACTCAGCAATTATCTCATTTCAATCTCTCTTTGTTTTCTTTATTTTTAATCTGAATAGTAGATTGTGCCATCAATATATCTCTAAATGCACATCTTTTATCATATTACCTCCTGAGGTTGATTCCCTTTTCCAGGTCAAAGTAGTTCCTTAAATTTTTGTGACAAGAAGGAAACTAGATGCAATTCAGAGTGCTAAAGGATCTGTAGTAAAAGATGTACACGTCCTTAGGACAAACTTGCCTGGAGATCTTAAATGTCTTGTGCAAGTTGACTCGTTGCATGCACTAGTGATATATGTGGAGACTTTGGCATATAGATTTGGCATATATTAGTCTGAATGTCACAGAACGAAAGATCACAAGGCCATTTTTGTCAGAGAAGAGCACTGTGCTGATTAGTCCTTCCCCTAGGCTTTGAAAAGGCAAGATGTCTTACTGCTGTGCTTTCTCATTCAAATATAAAACTGAAACCCTAGTTGCAAATCTCCATATATGATTAGATTCCTCGTTATTCCTACTGTACTTTTGTTCCTTATAAACAAGCAGTTTACTCATCTCAGGACAAAACAGAACTTTAAATATTCCTCTCTGATTGTTTTGTTCATTTCTGACAACCCAGCATGCTATGGGAAACCTTATCAGTAGAGGCAGTAGATAAAAGCAAAAAACCCCTAGCTATAATCTTTTCCTCAGAGAAATATACTTTGCATTTTATGTGGAATCAATTATTTATGCTAGTCAAAAAGAGCAAATGGACAATAGCCATTTTATCCTTGACTCTCACAGAACACTAAATTTATAGACAAATACCACATACAAGATGAACATTGTTCAGACATCAAAGCATACAAATTCATGCCTCTGTTCTCTTTAAGTAAAGAGCTAAGTTTTTATTGATAAATCTGTTTGTTAAGTAAGGATGTTGAAATTTGTATGTTTTCTATATGTTGTCATTGTGAGCCTAGGCATAGAGAATTTGAGGAGTAGAGATTATATCAAGAATTCACAGGATAAACTCTTACAGCATATTTTACCACAATATTTTTTCTTTGCTGTCATAGAATGTTTGCTCTTACAGCTTATATGGAGCAGGATACAGAATGTAAATGCATGAATTTTATCGTTGCGTGGCCACGAGAAATTCCTCTAGAGTGGGAGCCATTTGAATGACTAGTAAAAAAAAAAGGTGGTCATAGTAAACACTAAAACTTCTGATATTCTTTTCCATGAACTAACCTCCAGGCCTTTGCCAACAGTAATGAATTAAACATCCAGTGTCCTGGTTTAGGTTTTTTGCTCCTCTGGCAGCGAGGTGGTTAGCAGCTCAGCTCTTGCCTGGGCCTCAGTCGCTGCCAGAGATTTCAAGGTTAGAGATAGTGATGCCTCTGTGAATAAACATATTTGGGAGAGAAGAAAAAGAAACTTAGTAGCAAGATGTAGTGTGCTGGATCAGGGCTTGTGTGGAGAGGCTGAAAGATGTGAAGGACCCCCAGGCCTACTAGAGAAGGGGTAGGAATGTTCTTCCAGGCATCCCGCTGCTGCTCGTGGAATGGACGGACCATGGTGTAAGCCTATGGAATAGAGAGAGAGGAACCAGTGATGCAGGATCCACCTGAAGCCTCGACTGAAGATGGAGAATCATGCTGCAACAGCTGCAGATGTTTGGGAGCCCAGAACATGGAGCCTGGAGCTGAGCTCGGCAGAGATCCTTTTGGACAGAATTGCATTGTGGTAGGATCTGAACGATATACTTTGGGATGGGCTCATTATGACGCAGCAAAAAGCCAGTACTTAAAAAGCTGCAGCCTGTGCTATGACTCTCGGACAACAGAGAATGGAAGAGCTGTCATCCAAAAGGGTCAAGATTTCACTTAGGAAAGGGTCATGAAAGACTTTTTCTCTCGTGAGAGAGAGAGAACTTTATGGGAGGGCAGAGATATGGTTCATACCCTGGATCTGGTCAGAAATACCAACTTGCCTGGCTCATCCCCTACTCTATTCCCACTTTGTCTCATGGTCGAAAAAAGGAATATGAGATCTGTTGTAAGAGAAGGAGGCGTGGGGGGAAAAGGTTGCCTTTAAAATGATGCTTCTCACACATTAAGCTCTGATCTTGTTAGTTAATAAGTAAATCCCTTATATTCTTCACTTGTGGTTTGCCTTGTTTTGTCTGTGATGAACTTTTTTTTCCAGTTTTTGTCTCCAGGAGACGGTGTGGGTGAATCTCTGGCATCCAGCCAGGGTCAAACCATGATATCCAGATAAGACATGGTTTTCTTAAATCCAGAGGAGGGTACCAAAGCACATGATGCTTTAAACTTCCTTTCCCCAGTAACGATGAAGCTATTCACATTTTCATGCTGTGTACCACAACTTGTGTTGCCTGAAAAGTGAACTATGACTTTAATTTACAAACTACCCCAAATTCACACAGTTCTCGCTATCCTTTGCTTATTATATCTAAACCTTCAGCTACAGTGGTCTATCTGGCAAAGCCTTGAAAAAAAAAATAAAAATTCTACCATTACTTCCTTCATTGTACCCCTCAAGTATGATTTGACCAAAAATCAATTGTGAATGACTCAGAAGTACAGGGGAACAAACATGACAGAAAACCCTAGTTTCTGCATTGGTGCTAAGAAGCCTTAGCTCATTTGTCTTCCCCACCCTCAACAGACAGTTTGTTTTGGAGACTGATAACATAAATTTACTAAAAGAAGATGGAAGACATTGAAAACTAACATCCTTGAGACCACAGAGGACACAACAGTATCCAGCACCTTTCAAGAAATTGTAAAGTTATTGTTCCAGAAGAACATGATGTGAATCTAAGCAAACAGAAAGGATACTGAACCATGTCCTTTGCACTTTAGATGACAGATAACATGAAAGAGGTGACCACTGAGACTGACGAGTGTCAGAAGTCATAGTTGCAGCTACCTAGAAGAATTACAGGGAGGATACTGCAATAATGAATATGCACTGAATACAAACTCCAAGCTTACATTTAGAATGAGATATGGACCTTGGTTATTATATTTCTGAAGTAGGGAAGTTTGTCTGTTTACTGTACATGGGAGGTGTCTCTTTTCTTCCTTCCATGAGAGTGTTATGAGATCTTGATTTGTAGGAGTCACCTGAAGGATAATTCAATGTAATATCCCAGTTAGTCTTCAGCATTACACATGAAAAAGTCCTAACAGAAACAAACCCCTTAGCAAGAGAATGAGCTGATTGTTTTAAGATGACAGTGCTCAGGAATTATTATGTATAATTTTAAATTTCTCTGATTCTGCATATGAGCAGACAATGAGTCAAAATAATCTCAATATAGATGCTCTTTATTCTCTTCGCCCTGATCCATAAACTTCGTTGTTAGTCACTCTCTCCTGTTCATCCTTGCCTAAAGTAGAAGAGAGCAAGATTTGTGCCTTCCTTTGAGCTTACACAATCTCTAGCAGAGGACATCTTGTATCAAAAGTTATCTTTGTTTCACTGGCTTAGTTTTTAGGAGGAAATTTCTTCTTCTCCTACAACTTTTGTGTTTGGTGCAATTTCAGACTAGACAGAGCTTTAGACCCTCCCATCCAAGGAGACTGGAAGCAAGTAGCTAGGCCAGTTCAAAGAAACATCCTAGTCCATTCTTACTTCAACAGGAAGGAAACCAAAGTCTGTGTACCAAAACTTTGTCTCAGAAATCCAGACATCAGCAGTTTAACACAGATCTTTAAATTCCTATATTGACTTAAGCAAAAAAACCCCAACCCCCAAAAATGACCAACCAGCCAACAAAAAAACGTCCCTCCCAAACAAACTCAAACCCCAAACCAACCCCGAAATTAAATAAAACAAAAACAATGATTACCCAGAGCAAAGCTCTCAAAAGGCTTCCCACCTTTGAAACATCCTTGCTAATGATCCTTTCTCAGCAGTCTGTCCGTTTCTTTATGACTTTCTTGCATGCTCATTTTCAGTTAAATGAAACCTTCCTACTCTGGCTTTTTTACTGTCACTATGTAAAAGGAATATCAAGGCAAATCTCTAAAAAGACTATGAAAGTCTTACTTTCATCTGATTCACTCTTCTTAATGGGACACCCTGACCTGGCAGGTGCATTCTCAGGAGCTGGATGGAGGCTCCCTTCCCTCCTTCCCAACTGAGACTCTGTGTTACTGCTTTGCAGTACTTGTGTTGGTGCTGGTTACAGGTGTCAACCTTTACTAAGTCACAGGTTCACAGGTTATTCTGAGTTGGAAGGGACCCACAGGATCATCTAGTCCAACTCCCAAGCGAACATCCACCCAGGGATCAGACCCACAAGTGTGGAACCACAGGCACCACGCTCCATCCATCCAAGCCTCCCAACATCTAGACCGTGTCACTGAGCTCCTCATCGGGTCTTCTCTTAAACACCTCCAGNGTCCTTTCATTCCTTTTGGAGAAGGCTGGTATGGACCTTGTATTGTACAGAAAAGTGTAAGGGAAAAGTAGCATATTTAAAGTCAAGCCCCCCTGTTGTTTAAAGTGCCTCAGCCAACACTTCATTCTTTACTGTTTTAAGGCACATTGACACATCTGAAATGTGATCCCCATAGCAGCTGAAGCAATGTAGCCTGGTTTCCTACAGCTGTGTTGTCTTTGGATTTGCTTGTACCTACTAACAGTGAAGGCACAATGGGATCCCACAGTCTCTTTGTCTCTCTGATTGCACAAAATTTGTAAAAAAGAATTATTTTTGAGACAGCAGTGGCACAAACTTGAGTACAACTGGGCAATGGCTTTGCAAGTTTTGGAGTAGAAGCATGTTAGTTGAATGGCATGATGGTCCAGATTTAACTTCTTAGAAGAGAGACTAAAATAATTCTTTGGTACTTCAGATGTCCTACTTAGGGAATCAAAGGATAATGAAGCTAAATTGTTCTCCAGAATGCCATTCAGTACCAGATGTCAAATACAGAAAAAGAAAATATCCAAGGCTGAAAAGAAAAACAAACGGACTACCCTTGCTAAGAGAGTATGTCAAGGTTAAACACAGGAATGATTCCTATGTTGCACCACTTATAGTCAACAGATGAAGCCAGAAAATCAGGTGTTCAGTGAAGCAAAGCAGAACTTCTGAAATCAGTGTGGATAATCTAAAATATGACATTGCAAAGTGGGGAGCAGGAAGCGACTAACTGAAGAAGATGGGCATTGTTCATTTCAGCTATCAGGATGAGCAAGTAAAGACCAAATCAGCTTTCAGATTCACAACAAGCTCTTTCAATTTCCTGACTAAAGGAAGAATCATTTTGTTACCCAGAAAGCTGGCTTTTTTAGGGTCTTGCCTCCACTTTGCTTGCAAAAGCAGGCTGAGGGAGAATTTTAAAAGCTTCTTATAATCTTGTACATCTGTCTTTTATAAGAATTGATCATCAACTGTTTTCAGAGAAAAGCTGGGTCCTTACATTGCTCCTTGATTAAACATTTACTGACTGCTAATTTTGTAATGCTTTACAGCTATAAATGATTGCTTGTGAGGCAGTGGAGATATGGGACTGAAATGTCTGCCTAGTCCTATAGTCTTTGCATCCTGTATGTTCATACAGTATTATTAGTCTTTGTCAGGAAGGTCAGGAAGCATCACATAGTGATTAATGGTAAGTTGCAGAGGTTTCTGATAACTGAGCTCCAAGGATTGTAGTTGAAACCTATTGAGATGGCTATTAATACTTCCTTTGCCCTTGCTGTAATTCACTGTGACTGCACATAGCTGTGGAAGAATTGCTGGCTTTCTAGCTTGCAAGGGCATTCACCACCCATCTCTCCTCTCAACAGGGTCACTATTTGTAGACCTTTGTATTGCCAGATGCGCACTAATGAGTAAACATCACTGGATCAGAAATACCTACATTCACAGTTTTTACCCTGTCCACAGTTTACCGTGGTAGGTGCTGTCTTCTGAAACAAGCTCACATATAGGCTGGTGCATATAAAAACAGAAGATAAAACATTCAGTGTCAAAGGTGTACAAACTGTGCAAAGACTGTGGCTGAAATCTGTGCCAGGAGTTTGTTCTGCACTCAGGTAATTTTAATCCTATTGTTAGAGATTTCATCCGAGGCTGCCAACTTAAAGAAAAATGAAAACAAACCACCACAACAAAAGCTTTTTTTACCTCTAAATTTGTAATCTTAGAGAATATGTATCCTGCTCAAATATGTGATGCTATGGCAAAACAACGTTAGGGAAAGTGTAACAGGCTTGTAACTTGCAGAAGAACTCCAGTGTGGCCATTCATCTTGCTAAGAAGGAAAGAAACCACACATTATCTTTCTTTGAGAAGTGCTCCTGGTGACTCTGGACCCTTGTTCTTCACACTAGAGCACTGGCTCTCTGCTGCTTCCAAACCACAGGTGGGATTTCAGAGTAGCAGGCGCAACACTCTATCCATGATGTTCTACACAGCCACCGAACACAACCTGTGGGACTGAGTTCTACAAGATATATTCAGGGTGCTAGGGGGGAAATGTAAAGGTGGCTAGGTGTTTAGGGAGATATCTTACAGGCACATTCAAAGCTGCCTCAGTGTCTAATCCTTGTTCATTGTGATGTGATTCATTACATAAAAATTTCAGAGAATATTCTGAGTTGGAAGGGACCCACAGGGATCACCAAGTCCTCTCTTAAGTGTATGGTCCATACTTGATTAAACCCATAACATTGGTTTTATTACCACCATGCTGTAATCAACTGAGGTAATCTCAGGACCTAGGTACAGAAGAATTTTAACATACTTCCATGACTGTCTATGTAATTTTTTAGACTCCCAAATATATTTTGAAATTTAGCTGTAACAGGTCACTTGAGGGAAAAGACCTTTCAGCTTTGTGTTTACATGATTGTGCCTCATTAAGTAGATGAGTCTATGTTACCACAATTAATTGAAATCATAACTTTATAGCCAGTTCAAGCAAAAGTTTGTGCTTGCATAATCCATAATATTTCTGGTTTTAAAATAGTAAATGCAGAGAAGTGTATCTAAATCTCTGGTGAATAGTGCTATGAAAATGCATAGTCTGTAACTTTTTTTTTTTTTTTAGAATAACTTTTCCTGTGTCCTCTAAACATTCTCATAAATTTTCTACTGGAAAAGCACTATAACTTCATGTCCATAATCTTTATGGAAGGATGCTGTAGGAAGTATCAAGTTAGCGGACATAAAATTTGTCCACTTAGTGCTTTTGCTGTCAATGTCAAATCCTGTGCTGAGTCACTGTTAACTGATTCAGCTAATCACAGAATCACAGAATCACAGAATCAGTAAGGTTGGAAAAGACCATAGAGATCATCAAGTCCAACCTATCACCTGTTACCTAATCTAGCCAAACCTGTTACCTAACTTGTTGCCATCCTACTACCAACACACCATCCTAGCTATAACACACTACCCTAATATCTAGGTCATGCCACCAAGAACTTCATCCAACCTTTTCTTAAA
>WEKX01002019.1:1154-11707 GCA_013390025.1 Pitta sordida
TGATGACACCAGAACGAGAGGGCACGGCCTCAAGCTACGCCAGGGGAGGTTTAATCTTAACGTTAGGAAGCGGTTTTTCACAGAGAGAGTAATTGCATATTGGAATGGGCTGCCCAGGGAGGTGGTGGAGTCGCCATCCCTGGAGGTGTTTAAGAGAAGACTGGACGAGGAGCTTAGTGACATGGTCTAGCTGGGTGGTGTAGGGCTGGATGACCCTGGGCCCCTTCCGGCTCGGAGTGGCCTGTTAGACTGTGAGTGATCTAGGTTGGTGTTACGCTCTGGGATGTGCTCTCGGTCTCTTTACGGGTGTTAGATGGTGAGTTGGACTAGATGATCCTTGTGGGTCCCTCCCAACTCATAATATTCTGTGTGTGATTCTGTGTGTGAAAACTGTGATAAATTCACATCGCAAATGCGCGAGGTCTGGATGTAGAATGGAATTCTTTTTTTTTTTCTAACATGTAAGAAATTAACGGTATGGTTTGTAATGTTTTGCCACTGATTGATTTCTTTAATTAAAAGCATTTTGTGTAAGTCCTCCATTCCTCCACATTTTTCAAAATAAGAAAAAAACTTTTTTTTAAAGGAAAAAATATAATTTATTCAAAATATTATCTCTACTCCTATCTGTTGAGGCATTTTCAGAGAAAAAAGCAAAGCAACGATCATTGTGACAGGTACTCTACTGAGTGCAATATAAAACATTTATATTTAAATCTCATTTCTTCCAAACATTTGTAAATGTGTCAGGGTCTTTCTGGATAAATCTAAGAGACATATTAGTCTAAAACATAGTGTTTACTATTATTTAGTAAAAAACCTCTGATTATTAATTCATTACAACTTTAAGTATTCATGCCTATATTTAATTTTTTTCCAACATGTTTTATGAAAACACTATGTCTGCAGTCATTTACTCATTTTCAAATATTACCTATTTAGGATGAGAATATCCCATGCTGTACAGCCCAAGAGGGGAACAGAGGAAACAGTCACAGGTGGAGATATGAGAATCAGATGAGAAGTCAAACAGGTTCGGCAGCCCAGTATTATTCAGTGCCCTCGATAAATAATACTCAGGAGGAGATGCAGCTGGGATACGTGTCAGCTGGGAACATGCCTACATTTATGCTGAATTTGGAAAAGAGTGGGTCAGGAGCCTGCAGAAGGAGAAAGGATGGTCTTAAATAGCAGTAATTAGAAGTTGTCTCAGAGTGAGTTTCTGCAGAGGTTGCTGTACAACAGTTTATCACTAGCAAAGGTGGAACTGCAATAAAGGCAATTTCACCAAGGTCAATTTATACAATTATCATAGGCAGCGATAGTACATGTCATGAAGTTCAGCATATAGCAAAAGTTTGCCAGGCATTCTCAGTACTGGAGACACTTTAGCTGCCACACAAGATGNTCAATGGCAGATGTCCCAGACAGACGTAATTACTAACCCATAAGAAAGTCCCAATGACAAAAATGCACCAGATAAGGAAATAAATGAAATATGGCTTCCTTAGAATATTATACCTTTTTTCTAAAGCAATTGGTATTAGAAATCATTGTCATTTTTTTCATCACAGTGAAAGTCCAGTGCAATTAAATAACTTTATATCACCAGATGCCTTAAAGGTGATTTTATTTCATAGCTAATGGATAACCTTCAACATGCTTTTTTTTTTTTTTTTTTTAATAGTTTCTACTGCAGAATTTTTAATTAAAGTAAAATATTCTTCACATTTTAATCTGGTACCTCAGCGAGAGTTCCTGTGTTCAGCATTGAGACAGATATCTCATGAGAGAGTACAGTAAAAAGATTAGAGGACTCACACATTGTAGCTCTTTGAACTGAATACGAGGACTGTCATGAAGCCTAGATTATTTGATTTCAGTCTGTACTGCATCAGAAAGTTTGTTCTGAGTCCAATACCAGTAAATAACTCTGAAAATACCTTCCTTGAACACTGTTGTTTCCACCTCTGTTTTGCTTTATAAATAAGACATGAGACCTGGGAAATGGACCACCTCTTTTCATTACAATGGAAAGTTTTATTTACATGTTATCTGCATGAAGTTTATAAAAGCTTATGACCCATTCCTCCTTATATACATATATGTAAAACCCAAACCAACCCAAATATTATGACATCACTATGTGTACATTAATTAAATATATAAGAAAATACATGGTAAATTTCATTGTAAAGAATAAATCAATCCTAAAATAAAATGAAAAAAAATTCTTTTTTTTCTTTTTTATTGCAAAAAAAAGTTAATATAATGCTAGTATTTCAAAACGTACAGCAAATAAAGAAAGGCATCATCTTCTGTATTACCAAAGACACAGAATCCTCTTTCAAACACTGTCTTTTGCCAGGGGAGGTTCAGGTTAGATTGAAAAAAAATCTCTGAAAGAGTGTTTAGGCATTGGCATAAATTACCCAGGGAAGTGGTGGAGTGACCATCTCTGGAGGTGTTCAAGAGGCATCTGAATGTGGCATTTGGGAATAAAGTTTAGGGATGATTATGGTGGTGCTTGGTTGACTGTTGGACTAGTTGTTCTAGAAGATATCTTCCAACCTTGATGATTGTGTGACTAAAGAAGGAGATGATGGGTCAAAGGAAGATTCTTTTTCAAAACTGCTAATGAAAATTAAAGTAAGAGCTTTTTGAAATGCAGTGGAATCTAATGCATTGACAGTTTGTTACAAGACTTTAAGATAATGCATTTATCTTAGAAACTCACTTTCTTAGCACTTGAGCTGTTAAGATTTTTGGTAGTAGTGGTAAGTATATAGGTTAAGTCACTTTTTCACTTTCCAAACCTTGTGTATATTTCAATAATATGCTGAAAAAGTTCTCCTGTCATGATTCTTTTGCTTTCCTGGGAATCATAGACTACAGAAATTTTCATGATCTTAAGTGATATAATCTTAAAATCTGTCACACTGGTTTCAACTGGTACTCACTCATATTAAATGGCTTCCCAGAATTCTGGTCAGAATAACTCTCACATTGACTTATATCCCAATAGTTACACTTTCATACCCTGGTTGTATGTCATATGCATTCTGAAGTTATATTTGCACCAATGTTTTTCATGGCCAGATTACGTAAGGCTCATTGGCACCTTGCCCTTTTCTAAACCCTTGAGTACCTAGCCTTTTGTCACCTGCATCTGTTTATCCCAGCACCCACAGAAGAAATTCTAACAATTTGGTTCTAAGTACATCTGCAGTATGGAATATTAGATTCATTCTCATTCCTATTACTTAGACTAAAATATTTAAATTTTATGTAATCATTCCTAATTTTTAATCTTTCAAATCCAAAGTCCTATCAAACATCATTAGTGCATTATTATATTTTGTATAATATTTTTGAAAGAGNGGACAATACATTTTATCCCATAGTGCATAGGATAAATTGTACCAAAAGTGATTTATTTTGAGGAAAAATAAAGTAAAATGAAGGTAGCAAAGCTAAACAAATTTTTAGGAAGATTATGGAATGGTCATCACTATACATGTTTAACAACAGGTTAGACAAGTTTCTGTCAGGTATATTTCATTCTGCTTTGAGCTGTGGGGACTAGGATTACATGTGTCTCAAACTTCTCTACAGTCATAGGGTTAAATGATTATTTTAGAGTTTGTATGAAAACAAATAAGAAAAGAAAGCAACTCTTGAAAATTAATTTTTTTATTTGAGACAGGAACAGTGTGGTCAGTCGGTCCANCCTGTACAGGTAAAGTGGAAGGATAAGCTCCTCTTGTAGGCAATTTACAGCAGAAATTTATCTCAGTCATTCTGAACCTATCCTCATGAAAGAGTTCTATTGACTTTAATGGGAGCATAATCAAACGAGTTAGCTTTTTGGAATACTTCTGCTCCTGTACCAAGCAGATGACTAACAGGTTTTGGGGTCTTTTTACTACTAGGCTTCCTAGTAATTTAGGATGTGTGAATTTAGGCTTGGAACTAGGAGCATATTGAGGGTCCTGGTTTCTATGGCATTACTTACACTGGGACTGTTAGCACAAATTGAGGATGGGTTTTTGAATCAATACATTTCATAATGCCTGCAAGGACATTTTTCTGTATCACTGAAATCTTTCTTAGCTATACCATCATGTTTTGTGTACATCTGTATAGATATGCATTGTCATATCATTCAGAAAATTAATTTTCTGAATTACAGAATCTCCATAATTCATTCAGAAAAGCAAATTATTTTTTTCAAGACAGGTTGTAAATACAATCACCAATCACAATGTCAGGGCTCAATAAAAGCACTGAAAGCTGTATTGCAAGATCAAAAACTCTATTTCAATGTAGTTAGGAGAAAGTTTCTTAAGTGCTGCAAAAAAAAAGGGGGTTATAACTGAAGTAAGCAAAAAGTGATATGCATTTTTTTCAGGTTTTTATGAAATACACTTTGGCAGGGGTTTCCTAGGGGGCAAAAGATGGAAACAAATCCAGGTATTTGGTGCTCATGGCCAAAAAGCAAGAAGAAATTAAACTCTAGATTCCAACTTAGAAGAGGAAAAACCTCATTTATTCTGAAATAACTATTGCACATCTTTATCACTGTCTATTTGAACTCTTAACACAGAAAACTTTCAAGCTCCAGTACTTTAAAGCTGTTGCATACATTAGCACACTGAACAGAGTATTTCCACAGCCTGTTTAAAGGCCATGTTCTTTCACTATACTATGGGCATCTAAATCTTTTCTTGTAGCATGGCGAGACTTATGGCACTGGTATTTTATTCACTAAAGAAACAAGTTTAAATCTATAAGATGAGAAAATAAAACCTACAAGTGCAAAATATCAGAAAATTACATTATTATTATTATTATAGTTCTCCTGCTATATATATTGCAAAACTTGAACAAAGTATGTTTGAGGTAATAACAAGAATGGGTACCTAGTACATGAGTTGTGGTCCTGACTTTCGTTTTCTAGGCCACATGAAATTATAACTTCCTCAGGGAATAAACACTACCACTCTGTAAAGCACTACATGGTGCAGTAAATAATATAGACCCAGGCCTATTGTAACATATTGCATGGAGATCAGATATAAATTTGCTTAAAGAATAGCAGCTTGGAAACAAATCCTGGTACCACCTGATACAAAAGAAGGAGTCAAGTTTATTAAAAGTGGTTTGGTGAAGTTTGAAGGGGCTTCATTAGCCAAGGCAATTTAAAGTGTACCTTCACATAGAGCTAATGTACCATGAACATCTTCAAATCATCTGTGTTCAACATGTAGCCTCTTCCATCTATACTAACAACAGAAAATTTAAAGTAAGCATTTTCTTACTACAAAATAATAGAGGAGGAGGCAATGCAAACCAAATGAGAAGTAGGGCAAGGAAAATCAACTTCCCATCAACCGAGGGGCAAATAGCTTTAAAACTAAGTCACACAGATTCTAATCAGTACCAAGTAGAAACAAGGTGCCTCTGCAGTACATTGCAAAGATACAGCACCGAATTCACAATAGAGGAGACTTTAACTTTTACTGGAAAATCTCTGAAATCTGAAGAAAATCCCATGCTATTTATATACTAACCCTAGAAAGAAGAGGGAAGGGGCTTTTGGCATGATGTGTGTGATAAATGTATTTAACAATAAGGTAGCTAATGTCCTTAGCATGTACAGCAACAGCAAAGACTAAGAATTATTTTAAATTCTTTACACAGAAGGTGAAAAACTAATTGTGACATGTTAGCTCGAAACAAGAAAAAATTTCATTACATTGCTGACTGCCTGAGCAAAAGAAATATGTAACACAAAGGAAACTGTGATGAGATTACAAAATGTATCATTATGGTTAATGTTTTCATTAATCTCATTTGAGGAGCTTTAAAACATAGACAAGACTTAAATTAGAGGAATGACAAGCATGTGATTCCAAACTTCTGCTGCTTCTGATGTTTTAAACAGCATATCTTCATTTTATCCAATAGTTTTATTGCAGAAGTATTTTCACATGCTTAAATATACTTCCTTGGGCACCACGATGCGTGTTGTGTCTCTGGAACACCATGCTTTTCAAAAAGCTATACACATCCCACTCTGACACTCTTTTTTTAGTTACAGCTCCTTCTGTTAGGAACTTCAAAGTAGGTTTAGGTCTTGAAGGGACATAGCGTTTATTCAAAGATCACTTTGCAGCAGTTTTTATTTTTTCCCTACCCAACATGCTGTCATAGCACTTTCCCTCTAATCACCTTTGGGAAGATTTTTTTCAAGAATCTGGACATTTCAAACATAGTTCACTTCTGGTCTGCCCTTTCTCTTGCTGAAAGATCCACATCCCTATGGTATTTGAGACAAAGTTGAAAACCTGTTAAGAAAGAAAGAACAATTCTCTGCAGTGGCCCCTGTATGGGCATACCTTTCAGGGTTTCTGTACAAGAGTAGCAATTGTGATTTGTGTGGGAGGAGACCCTGAGCTATGCGAGCCACAGACATTTTCACCCAACAAGCTCTGACATGAATGTCTGGTCTCCACATGGAGGAAGTCCAAATGTGTGGCCCAGCTGCCAGCTGAGTGGCACTCCAAAACAGCCCCAGTCTACATGATCAGACAGTAGCAAGCAATTGAGGATGACATTTCAAGAGTGAATAAGCACAAAAGAATTGGTTGAGAGTCACTTTCTATTTGACTGTCCAGCATGCATAAATTCTAATCAAAGCATTAGTTTCAGTGCAAAAGGTGAGTTTGCAGCTGTTTGAAAATCAATGGTCCTCAGGTTTAAAGAAATGCTGTGACTGCTGGAATGTTATCACCTCGGTGCCATCAGCTCGGTGTTACCATGACCCTGACTAGTGGATAAAGAGGAAAACTCTTCAAGAACACCAGTGTTTTGTTTCCACTGAAATAAAATGCACCTTCTTACCTCAAGTTAACCAGAAAAAGCCATAAAAAACCTAGATGAAATCCATTTTTCCAATACTGGGAAGCATAAATAAGCATGTCTCCTCCTGCATCTGCATTTCAGTCTTTAGCTCAGTTACGCCTTTTCATAATTGCCATATAATTATATAACCATGTAATAACAAGCACATTTTTGTGCACAGGTGGGAAGAGCATGCCTCATCCCTTAGTGAATACATCAGATTAGCTCTAGGCTACATAGCCACAATAGGGCTTGGGGAAAAGCAGCAGGGGGAAGTCATCAGTATAGTGGGCTATACAGGCTACCCTAAGCTTCTCTGCTTGAAATAACAAATAAACTGCTGCTGGCAAAAGCAGGAAGCAAGACCAGGTAACTTAAGTTTCCTCTTTGCTTGAATTTAGTGATATGAAAAAGTATTGTGTTCAATAAAGCTTTTATCTTAATGTCTGACTTCAGGTCAGAAATAGAATTAGCACTGTTTCTTTCCTTTGATTTCCATTACATTAAGCTTTTTTCCCTTTTCTTTAATCAGCGCACAGAAGCCAACACCTTCAGGTTTCCAAACAAATGAGTATGCTGATGCTCAACTGCAAGAGATTGTCAAAAAATTGCGGGAAAGGGCAAATGTTTATAAGGAAAAGCTGAATGACCCAGTGCTGTCTTCACCTGAAGGCAGTCCTACAGCTTGTAAGTGATTTTAGAAATAGCTGTGTATTTGTGGAGTTTAAAGATGCAAATTATTTTGTGGGAACAGAAAATACTGTGATAGATTTTTCCTAAGCATACTAAGGATCAGTCTGTGTCCACTGAATTAAATTTATCCCTATATCTCTACAATAATCCAGGTGCCTGGGTACAAGCTCCCTTGGAATCCCATCACTGAAGAGTTTGAGGAAAAACCTGATAGAGGCAGTGTCTAGAATCATTCCTGCGAAGAAGTTTTCTCTATTTTAAAATAGCTCCCAGATATGTTTATTAATGAAGATGAATTTGAAACATATGAAGAAACACATATATATTATGGGTGGATATTAGTCATTCTGATATGAGATCTGCTTTGTAAAGTAAATAAAATTTTAGCCTTGACAGCAGTCTTGTGGACACACTTTGAGTCCATGCTTTGACTAGGTCAAACTCAGCTGATGTTAATTAAGTACTGATTTTTTACAAAATATGAAACAGAAAACGAATCAATATTTTTCCTCTTCAGATGAATGTTTGACTTTTTTT
Organism: Pitta sordida; assembly: GCA_013390025.1. Taxonomy (NCBI): domain Eukaryota; kingdom Metazoa; phylum Chordata; class Aves; order Passeriformes; family Pittidae; genus Pitta; species Pitta sordida. The sequence goes on from WEKX01002019.1 coordinate 9,291, forward strand.
CTTTTTCACAAAGAATTAAGTGCAGTGAGTTCACACTCTAACACTTTTTAGAAGCTGTTTTTAGCTTATGTGCTCTTAAAAAACCTGTAAAAAGTGGTGCCTGAAGAATTATGTTATACTAACTAATAAAGGAATCTCTATTTTTAAAAATTTATTTCTTTACTTGTTTACTTCTTTTGTTCTCTTTGTAGAACTTACAACCATTTACTTCCTAAATTATTATAGGTCCAGTTTACCAGTTTACTGTTAATATTGTGTATCCTAATCAGAGATAAAGCCACCAGAATTAACAGGACACGTGTGGCCAACATTATCCAGCCCAAAGATGGAAGAACTGGGCTAAAAAAAGTTCCACAATACATTTGTAAACCTAGTGATGTACAAAACAATAGGCTTCCCACTAGTTTCCCCTGCTGCTTCTTGCATATCAGGTCACAGGAGAGAGGAGAGATCAGCCCATGGCACACGTATTTTCTTATCCTCATCATAACTGCATGCATTCTTTGCAACAGCTATATAAGAGAATGTAAACAGCATTAATTAATGTTGAATCTTGAATGAACTTTTTTATCAGTCTTATAAAAGGCGTTACTTGCTGTCACTGTCAAGGGAAATAAAGTAATATATATAAATGGTACTTTGTCATATAAGTGCCCTGTTCATGATAGCAGACGCACATTTTTGTTGAACTGGTGAATTTATTCTCTAATTGTTTTTCTAATGCTTTTAGTATAATAAATTGTAATTTTAGTCATTTCCTAGGGTTTTAGAAGACATTTTAACATGACAAAGCTTATTCATGTAAAACAGAGTGTAGTTATTGAGCCATTATTAAAATGTCACCCTTTGTGGTATTCTGCGTGTCTAGCACCAAAGAAAAAACCACCCCCACCAAAAGAAGAAAAAAAGGAAGAAAAAAAAGAAGAAAAGAAAGAGGAAGCAGAAGCAAAGCCAGAGGAGGATCATTACTGTGATATGCTGTGCTGTAAATTTAAGAAACCTCCACTGAAAAAATACATGGAGCGTCTGCAGCTACCAGAGACCCTAGACTCATACACAGGTAAATTAATGGCAATGCAATAGGATGGGGTGAAGTCATATGGAAGTGAGCCGGTGTTACATAGCACCTATGAGCCACTATAAGGTATATGTTCCATTTTGCATCTCAGAGGGACACAAAGGTCCTGCCCTAAACAACATTTATTCCAAGCAGGCAAAAGACATGAAAAATTACGCCAATCACAGAATCACAGAATCAGTAANTCCAGGGACGGCGACTCCACCACCTCCTTGGGCAGCCCATTCCAGTGAGAGATCAATTTTAAAGATGGTTATGCACAAAGATGATATGCATAGCAAACACAATTAGAACCCAAGTTTCTTGATCTAGAATTTGTACTATTCATTAGAGCCAAATAATTCTTTTGATAGTATCATTTCTTCAGATGCATTAAATTCTGTATGCTTTCATTAACTCATATTTTCTCCCATTTGCAAACTCCTTGTGTGACTCGGTTCTTACCTATATCACTTCATGATAATGTCCAATTGGAAAAGAGAGAATGGTAGGTTGCTCTGGGCAGAAGCATTGCCAAAGAATGCAGTAAAATAAATGCATCTAAAAGAATGACAATAGACTCTAAGTTCATGCCTGTAAATTCAGTGTTTTTTTCTTTCAGATCGCCGTTATGTAGCATGGCTCATGCTTGTGACCATCGCCTATAATTGGAATTGCTGGTTTATTCCCCTTCGCTATGTGTTCCCATATCAAACACCAAGTAACACAATATATTGGTTTGCAATTGATGTCATGAGTGATATCTGCTACCTGTGTGATTTACTGATTTTCCAACCCAGAGTGCAATTTGTAAGAGGCGGAGATATAATAGTAAGTATGGGAAGTGGGGTTTCCTTGGGTAGTAGTCGTGCGTTAAAACAGAATATAAAAATTCCTCCAATGTGACACTTTTTCTTCTCATTATGTCAAATCTATGCAAGTTTTTATTTATCAAAGTAAACATATATTCTTCTTCACCTGTCATTTTTCACCAACCTTCCATTCTCCTATGTGGGAAGAAATATATCCACTGCCTACACTCGTAAAAATAGAAAAAACAGATTTGAATGTAACAGATGAGAGCAGGCATATAGCTCTCAATAGGAGTAAATTGATGAAGCTTCACTTGAATCAGTGATTAGTGTTCAGTGTTAGGCCTTGGACTAATATCTTTATTGATGATATTTAATACCTTTATTGATGATACGGACAGGGGAATTGAGTCCACCATTAGCAAGTTTGCAGATGATACCAAGCTGGGGGCAAATGTTGAACTGCTGGAGGGTAGAAGGGCTCTTCAGAGGGACCTTGGCAGGCTAGAGAATTGGACAGACCCTATGTCGTGGTTTGACCCTGGCTG
>WEKX01002023.1:0-36922 GCA_013390025.1 Pitta sordida
TGCCTGGTGGGTTTTGCCTATGTGTTTCATGCCACCCGACAACCTGGGAAGGCTTCAAGGTGCATGATGCCTCACATGCCAGATAAGACTTGCTTAGTCACAATGAATTGATTTTTCCTTGTAGATCAGATTGGTGTCAGTTCAGCAGAAACTGACCCACCAGAGCCAGATGCTGTATTCACTCACATCTCTGAAGCACTATTGGAAAAAATATTCACCAGACTGGAGAAAAACAGTCAGTTTCTTTTAGTATGAGACCTGGTGTGGAACTTGCTTTATCCTGCTCTACTTTCATCACAAAAATTATTCTGTTAAAAATTTCCTGGTTGATTGTATAAGCCACCCAAGGACTCAGGCTTGTGTATTTGCATGGCATGATTCATGGATAATCGAAACTGCTGAAAACATTTTCCAACTCCTTTGTGCCTTGTGCCTGTGCTTATAGAGGAAACCAGGGAATGAAGTTTAGACTTAAGTGCTTTTCCACAGAAACCTGCTATGCTGTCCTTCAGTTGTGGCACAGATATATCACTTCCCCCTAGGCAGTTTGCATGTTGTGCTGTTGTTGATCCCCTTCCTTTCTGTGAACAGGAGGTGTGGCACTTCTCATTTACTCTGGAGTACGTTTCTGGTGGCAAATCTCCACCATGTGCTATGTGATGAGGAGGGAAGAGCCTTTTTTCCTACCGGGTGCACATTATGCTTGTGTTTCAAGAGCTGCCTTTAAAGAGGCTGGCAGATGTAGTGGTACCTGCACAGCTGGGGTTGTTTTGAGGCTGTGTGTAGTGCATGTGAGATCTTGGTGTCTTACTGCTAGATGTTTTGCACTTGCATCTTCCTCTCGGGAACGCCCCCCTTGCAAAACAAAACCCTGTGACTCCCCAGGTGAGTTGGCAATGTGGTGTGTGTTGAAGAAAGCTGTGTGTTTTTTAACTTGTTCCCCTTTACAGAATCACAGAATATTCTGAGTTGGATGGGACCCACAGGGATCATCGAGTCCAACTCTTAAACAGCCCCACTGCCTCCTGGCAGGAATTGAACCCAGGTCTCACCACTGTACTAAAGTGGATTTCACACATTTCACTCAAAACCACATACCACATATAGTAACAGACACCTTAGACTCCTTTTACTATGAAAGTTATAGATCGTGACCTGGTCTGCTCTCAGACAGTGTACCTGTACCTCCACTATGTTTCCTTGTTTCACTCTCTTTTGTTACAACAGTGCTGAGTCTTTATCTGGGGCAGGGAGCTGGTGAATGTGAACTCTGAGCTCTGAGATTTCCTCCCATTCCTCTGACTGAATGCTCACAGATCTCACATTTTGGCATCTGGCCACAGATTGAAACCCTCTATGGCCTGCTGTGACCCTGTAACTGTATAAATAAGCCCTAGAATTTGGCTTCTGATCATGATTTTTTATCTTATTGTGTATTGTTTTTCTGATGCAGTGATGTATAAGGAGACGAATTTCTAAAAGAGGGTTTAGGTCAAGCTGAAAGAAATTGCTGTTAAATAACATTGATTTTTGTGTTATGTAACTGGGACTCTTTTTGAGGTCGTTCTTTAAATATTTAGTGACACTTTTTCCTCTTTAACTTGAGGGTCAGTGTCTTGTACTGGCCAATGGTGTGAGTTCCCTTGCCAGCACACAGAAGTTGCCAATTGTTTCTTTTCATCTTACAAGGCTTGGCTTTCCACCATGTCTGTAGGCAGTGCTTGACTATTGAATCCAGATGATGATCTAGCTCCCTGCAGCTAGACACTGCTCACTGACTTCCTCTAACAAGTGTTGCTGGCTGGGATGCTCTTAAACCCCTCTTGCATTACTCAGTCTGGGTCAGGGAAAGGCCGTGTGTTGGCATAGTTTTTGTTTTCCTGCTTATGCATCTTCTCTGCTCAGTACCTGGTATATTGCCCAGCACCTTTGCAGTCTGAATCTAAATCCCTTCCCAGTCAGAACAACCGCGTTTTCTAGAAAAGAGTGGAATATCAGTCATGTGTCCCTGCCCTGTTGTGTCCTGGCCCCCTGTTCCCTTTTTTTTGTCCTGAGATGTCCACTTTATCATCATTGTACATTCTGTTTGTAGTATATTATATCTGTAAAGGTAAAGACATGCACTGCTTAACAGTCACAGCTTTTCTTTAGTCATGGGTAGTTTTCATATGTATCCTTGAGATGGATTCAAATAGTTCTGTGCAAAGCAGAACTGATGAAACCCTATTTTCACTTCTTTTCCCCTACGTGGGATTACAGAACATGTAAAAAAGTCATCAGGAGTCAGATGGATGAACATATTTGCCTGCAAACAAATATACACAAAATGTGATTTCCTGAGCTTTTTCCTTATGAAATTAGCCCAAAAATGAGTCTGCACCCAGTGCCATCTCATTCTCTGTTAGGGGAAAAAGTATGAGAGCTGAGCCACTGAGGCTTTATCATGCTTAAGCTACTTTACAGGTTGTTCATAAGCTGTCTTGAAACGGGAGCTTTATCCCCTCTCCTGTGCTATTCTGTTAGTTTCTTTAGTATCTGATTCATGTTTTCAATGGCTAAACCTTAGGACTTGAATAAGACTTTGCCATCTAACTCCATAATAGATACAGGAATATTTTTTCCCAAGTGTTCCTAAATACGATTGTCAAGTTAAAAAAACCAACAAACCACGACGCCCCCCCTCCCCCTCCAAACCAGCCAACCCCTCCTCCCCCCAATCCCGAATCTTATATCAGGTACTATAAAGTTTATTTAATTGAAGTTAAAACAATTTATAGGATCTCTGTTATCAGTATGCTATGTCCTATCTCCTGTGTCAGTCATAGAGGTGGAATACGGCTTTTGCAGTGGAGCGACCAACTTCACTGGTCTTTATGGTGCAACATGACAAATGGCCCAGTATAATGATTTATTATGAGATTTGGGTTTCACATAATTAAAACGTGCCTAGAAGCCCAGCATGGTATCAGTGATATTTAATTGTATGCTAAGGAGCTCGTATGCATTGATAGGGTCCGGCTTCCAAAACAAACCAGGTGGTGGGCAGGGCACACCTTGCTGGGCCTCAGGAACCTCCCATACACTCCTCTGGCCTGCCTGAGGCATTCAGGTGGCAGAGGGTCAGCTGCAGTCCCTCTGTGCTCTGCTCACTAATGTAGGGGAAAAGCTTTGTCCCCTTTCTGTAGCTGCATACCTGTGTATACACTGAATTGGTGAGTGAAGGCTTTAGCCTGTCTTGACTGACTGCACAGAAGCCGTGCACAGCCAAAATTCACATTTGTATGCATCAGATTTCTCCTTACTGTCACTACTTTTGATCCCACTGTGAAGTGACAGTGGAGAGGGGCAAACAGGGACAAGCAGTTCTTGTGGAGGGAACTGAAGAGAAGAAGCTGTGAGTGATTCTTGTGGAAAATTGAATTGAGCCCTAGTGAGGCAATTGGGGTGGGGTCTTGTTCAAGGAGAGGGAAGGCAACGCCTCCTACTCCCCTGCCCCTGTGACACTGGGGACTCTTGCTCTCTCCCAAGGACATTTCGAGTGTGTCACATAGAGGTGATCTTCCTTGTGAGCTTCAGGGGAAATGTCAGATGAGGTGCAGTGGGAAATCAATAGCCACAGGGGAGAGATAGGGGCTGCCCAGCCTCCCTTTAGTAAAGCTGCCTGGTCCTATTGAAATGTTTTATAGGGAGACAAAGCCCAGTACAGCAGACAGGATTTAATTGCATAATTCCTTTGGGAGAAATAAAAAGTGCTTCCAATGCAGGTCTAGTCCTCTAAAGGGACTGCAGATTAATGGCTGAGAAGCTTTAGCTGAACTAAGTCAATGGGAAGTCGTCTCTAGTCATTCAGGGAGACAGTCTAAGTTGGTTCAGTTTCAATTGGATATGGCATTCCTCTTCCCTTCATAAGCAGCATCAGGGTTCCTGCGCTTGCAGACTGGCTGTGTCGTGTTTTGTGGCCGACACAGATAATCTGGCCCTCAGACCCCAGCGTCAGCCTGTGTGGAAACATTCCTGCAGCAAAGCCATGCCAGGCTGCCTGTGCCTGCCTTGCTAATGTAATCACCCCTTTGTAGTCTGGCATACCACATGCTTCTGCTGCTGCTGTATGCCAAGGTTTTTTCCAGTAAGTTACAGCAACTGAGAATGGATGAATTTGTGTCCTGCATAGCCCCTTCACGAAAGTGTGTTGGAGATTAGTTCGATGGTTTCATTTTGGCTGAGGGGACAGGGGAGTTAAGACTCTAACTAGTGTCAATAGCTGTATTTCCCACTGCATACTTCCACACCTGAGTGAACAGGTTTTTCTTCCTGGAGGGGGAGAGGTCTGAGATTAAAATTCCCTGCAGTACACAATGGAGGTACCTATAGCTGCCCCCTTGGACAATCAAAGAGATGCTCTGCACTCTGAATTTTCAACATCTCCTAAGAGTAGGGAATTGTACTTGATTCACACCTATTAAGTACCTGAACAGAAGGTTTTTCCTGGCATACTTCTCGAGAGCACCTGCACCTGTTTACAAGAGCATCTGTATAAAGCTGACCAGGGGCAAGAGTGACACAGTCCTTGAAGAGATCCTTCCTATAACCATGGAGAATAAAGATTTTTTTTTTTTTGTAAGTGCACTTGGGATATTTTGAGGCAGGAGCCACCTATATTTTCTGGAGTATTCACTGCAGAGAAAACAGTAACATTCTTCTTGCATACTCTTTAAGCTGGAGGGAATAAACATCTAGCAATTAGGAAAGGAAGGCAAAAGATACTGTGTTTTCATACAGTTAGAGGGGAAAACTGGACAGCAGAGCTCTGTACTCTTCATTTCTGCAGCCACCCTCTGTCCTCGAAATGGAATCCTCTCCAAAAACCCTGCGCTTGGCAGAACAGCATAAACATGTGAGTTAAAAAATGACGTAACTTGAAAATTTTGCTAAGCTAAGGTAGCAGCAATGTGGCTGCTTACATATCTGCATGGGAGTAGTCATTAATCAGACTGTGCATGAGATTCATTTGTTTCCTCCTAGGAAGGGTTGTTTTCACACTAATACAGTTACACCCCATCATTCGCGAGGAACGGGTCAGGCCATGGGCCTCATGAGAAGCTAAACTTGCAATAAAGTGCAGGTCGTTAATATGCATGCCGGCCATGCCCATTGCTCCATCCCCCGGCACTCTGGAGCGCTGTGGACAATTCTCTGCTTCTCCCCTCAGGCTCCCTGAGCACGGGGGCACAAAGGGAACTGTTTCTGAGCCCCATCTGACTCTGCCCCCAGCCTATAGTTCTGCATGGGGTTATTGTAACCGAAGTGTAGGACCCGACACTTAGACTGGTTGAACCCCATGCCATTGGATTCAGCCCATCTATCCAGCCTGTCAAGGTGCCTCTGCAGAGCCCTCCTACCTTCCACCAGATCGACATTTATCCCCAGCTTGGTGTCACCCGCAAACTTGCTAATAACTTTTTTAGCGATTAGTGAAATGCTTGGAGGCTTTCTGGAAGAAAAAGAAATCTTGCTTAAGTTACAGGTGATATTATATTGAACTTTTACTTTCCTCCAGTAGATCCTTCCTTCATTTTCTATATTCTGTTTAATATTGTCACCTTTTTCCTGGGTTTCCACAATAATGCTGGAAGTCAGAGAGCCAGCTGCCTTCTGCCCTTCTCCAAAATTGAAGTTTCACTGCCTGCCTTCAGGTTTTTAGGGTACCTGACTTAACTAGGGGCCAGATATGGGTGAATAAAGGCATATTGTAGCCTGATATTTTATTTGAATGTGTTTGTTGCTTGTGGTGTTTTGCATGGTTTTTTGTATGGCTGTGAAAACTCTTCAGTAATGCAGTGAACATGCACACACAGAATGTTTTTGCTTTCTGTAAATAAAGGAATGCATTACTCTTTTCTGCAATAGAAGCAGAAGAGATGAGCTGAAATTGGCATTGCTTCCCCTTGGCACAGTATTGTGACCAGGTGACAGATTTCTGTATTTTGTCAATTCTCCATGTGGAAGGGACAGTTTTAGAAGAGCCAAACAAAAGATGACAACAGCAGGAGCTCTGAACCATAGAGCTAGAGAACAAAATACTCTCTGTAGACTTAGGAAGGCCAGTTTTGTTGCAAACAAACAACACATTTTTTCCAAAGGATAACCCAACTGGATGTGACTCACAAGGGAACCGTCCAAACTTCAGTGAAGCCCAGCTTTCTTTTGGCGTCACTGAGCCAACTGAAACCTGCAGCATTGTAAAAACACTGGCATCAGCACATGCATGTGCTTTGTTCACCCTTGAATATTGTACCATTAAAAGTAGTTTTATTACAGGAAAGCCACACCTCTAGCATAACAGTGAAGTTACGGCTTGTCTAAGGTGAAGAAATTTGCATTGCTGTCATGACATCCTACAGAGTTGGAAAACTCTGTTAAATGTGCTAGTGTAGTGCAAAACAGAGCTTGCAGCAGAGAGGCTGATCCAGCATGTTGCCACATTTTATGTCCTGTCAGGCCTCAAGGACAAATACAAGCTGCACAGTTTAGAAAATGCATTTTTGAAGTTAAACACATGTGCAGTGAACAAAAAGCCACTTAAGGAATCTAAATATGCAGGCAGCATACAAATTGCATGCGGGATTTTTGCAGCACATTTAAGAAATCCCTAAAGATGAAGCAGTCTGTTGTCTTCTGGTACTCTTGAGTTTCTGGAGATGTCAGAAGCTTACTACAGCCCCCAATCCTGGCAGCAGGACAGTTTCTTGTTTCAGATCCTCTAAGTCATGTCCCTTCCAAGCACAGGGCAGATGATGCAAGCAGCATTCAAGACACAGGTAGGACTGTGCCAAGGTGCGTTGGCTGTACTTTCCTCTTGGCAAAAAATCATCCATCTACAGATAGACTAGGGTGTATCTGACCTTGCCGGTACATTCCCAGATCATCTTTAACAAAAGGGGAGATTTACGTGCAGATACTTCCTCAAAGAAGGTAAGGGAAGGGACATGTACTTACTGTTTTGTGTAGATGTGCCCTTGGTAAGTAAAGATAGATTTGGTAAAATAGGTCAATTGTCCATGTTGTGGAAAACTTTGACTTGTTTGGGTGCTTCCCTTGACTTCTGCCTCAGGGGCAAAGCCAGCTATTGTAATGTCCCTGACAGAAATGCACAAGTGTGTGGGGCAATGCATTGTCTGGTAGGACATGCTTATTGCTGCAACAGAAACACCTCTTCGGCACATGCTACTTCTTGTAAAAAGTTTGCTTATAGGCTGAATAAACCTGGGAAACCAAAATGGTCATGGCCAGGAGAGCCTCTGGTGCAGGGTAGGGTCATGTGAGCATCTAGCCTTTGGCTGGAGTTTGAGGCTGGCTGCTGGGCTCTGCTTTGGCCTCATCTGTCTTGTGGGAGAGCCCTGAGAGGAGTCACCGGTCTTGTCAAGAGTAGTTCTAATGACAGTGGTGCTTCATGACTGGCATCATTTCACCCAGGCTCCCGCGCTTTTGTTGGACCAAACAACATGCAGTTGGCCATTACTGAGATAAATTTGGGCTCAGAGGATGAGCACGTTACTGCAGCAGTTGCCCTGAGCAGCTGAGTGCCCTAAGGTTCTGTGTTCGGACCAAGCTTACCTCATGAGAAATCACAAGTAGTTGTTTTGTCATTTCCCTCTTGGTGCAGTCATGGGGGTAAGCCCCAGCTAGCAGTGAGGTGACTGCTGAGAAATTGGCCTTTCCTGAAATTGGCCTGCATTTGGCACTCTGTGTGTTTCTAGTTAGGTGGGGTAAATATTAACCCTTAGCTTAGCTCTCTGCAGGGCTTCCCTGACTAACTGGCATCTCTCCACATGGGCCTGTTGCTGCTGATGGGTATAACCATGGCCAGGGCATGTTCTTGCTCTGATTTCAAGGAGTATGTTTGTCTTGGGACCCTCCTTGTTTTTCTCTACCAGCTGTTGTACAGGAAAACATCCAGGGATGAATCTAGCCTAAGGCCGGTATTTCCCTCTGCCTGCAAGGCACCTGCAGTCAAGTGTCTGTGTGAATGCAGGAGAACAAGAGCCTGGCAGTTTTGCTACACAAAAAAATCTCTGGAAAACCTCTACCCTTAGTCAATCAGACCAACATCCTTACTGCTGGGGTTTGGTCTTTCATTTCCAGCTAAACAGTAATGCCTTTTAACACAGGAAGTTGAGATACTCTATCTGTGAAGTACAGATTTGGTGCCTTTTTAGAAGAAAAGAGCAAATCATGGCAAAATGGGATGGAAAAGCTGAAAGAATGGCATCATTCCTGCAGATGCTGAAAGGTTACTAGGGAGGAAGAAGTTAGACAAGATTTCTGCTTTTGCCACTTTGACAATATGTGTACCGGGAGAAATTATTGAACTTCTTGACTCCTCTTTCCTATGTCTTTGCAATGGAAAGCTGGTGTTGGCTTGACTTTGTCAAGTCCTCTGAACTGTGTGGGTGAACTGTGGCTCCTAAGTGACCTGAGGCAGCGTTCAGTAATACTCTGTTTAGCTGTTGGTTATCCTTGTTCCTGCAAAGCCATAATCTGACTCCCAATGTCTTCTGGGCTGGATGCACGTACAAACTCACAGTTAAATTTGAAGTAGGTGATGACAGTGAGGGGTCAAAAAGCTCAGCTCCAGTACATCCTAGGCAGGCTTCTGTTTGGCATGTGGGGATTCCCAGTTCAAGTTTAAATAGGCTGAAGCCAAAAATGAAAATGAGAGGGTGATTTTAATAAATTTTCCCCATTCCTAAGCAGCAACAAGCATATGGATTTGGAATTGGCCCCTCAACACACAAGTCCTGAGTGGCACCCTTCTGTGGCTGGCCAAGAGGGGATGTTCCTCTCTGATGGCCCATGAGCTTGTGATCATCAGCTGGAGTCCAGAGCAAAGCCCCTGTCCAAAACCATCCACAGGAAGACATGTTCAGGTTTCTAAGTGGAAACCTTATCCAAACTGAAATAGATTGCAGGAACCATCAGTCCTGCATGGAAATTAAACCTGGTGTAAGATGTAGGACGTGATGTTTTATATACAGAATTGTAGTGGTATGGCTTCTCCTGTGGGTGGTTATACTAGGATAAAGATGACCTATCCAAATGAACAAAAAAACCCTATTACACGCTTTTTATCAGTAAAAACATGTGTGTACTTGGGGGTGAGAATGGTATGTTTTTTAATGCATTATTATGAAATAATAATGAACTCCGTGAAGACATGGCCTAAAAAAAATAAAGCATCCTGAGCTGTCTGTCTGTACTTTCTGATGTGTCTTTTGGATTATTAAAACCCTGGGCTATATTAAATGATTTTAAATATAAAAGCTTGTTATTATGAAGCCACTTGAGATACTGTACAATGTGACTGCAGATGTATGCAAATTGGCATAATTTCCATTTGACATATGCACTGTAATTATTGAAAGCTTTTTTCCAAATTTCTTTTTTATGTCTGCTGTAGCTAATTCACTGTCTCCTTTTAACATTGGCAATTATAATTATTTGCCATGAGCAAATCCTTGCTAACAAATATCGAGTTTTCTTTAGCCTGCAGCTTTTCTTTTGATTTCATGGTGAGGTACTGTTAATCAGAGGAACCAGTGCTGGCCTCTGAGTATCCGGCAGCCCACGAAAACACTGCAGTCAGAAAAAGAAATGCAATTAATTAGCCTAAGCTTCTCTTTGGCATCGCAACCCTGGGCCTCCTGAGTTGCCATGTTTGTGTGGAGAGGTGCTCTGTGAGATTGTGAGATCAATCAGATTTGGCGTCTCAAGAGGACTTTAAAGTGAAAACTGTCTGTGCCCCCTGTGAGATTTCTCCTTGCTCATTCTTCTTTTGTAAGGGCTACTGATAGAAAACAGCATGTATTCAAGGAAAGCAGTGTTATTGGGTTGAAAAAAACTTTCTTGAGATATTTTGCATAGGAGTCTGAGCCAAATCTGTGACTGAAAAATGCAGTAGTTAAAGGGCTTTGGGCTTTGGCTGAATACAGTAGTGCAGAAATAAAGCAATTCTTATTCCCTTGAAAATGCGTTATCCTTTGTGCCCTCCTTGTCCTTAGAGATCAGTGAGTTATGCAGTTTCTGGAAGGAAACACAACTGCAAGTGCTGTCTAAGAATTACTGACCTACTTTACAGGTATTTGATTCTTCATTGAATCAGATCTATACCTGCGAAAGCGTAGGTGGATAAAAATTACATTTCTTTCACCTGCTGCGGCACAGGTCAAGTGCAGGAGAGCTCTACTCTTTTAAGTTTCTACCTCTGGAATATTACTGCAGGTTCTCCTGGGGCTTCAAAGGGATGAGGTCCAAACATAGCTTTGCAGTGAGCTCAGAACAGCGTAGGGTAAGGTAACCTGAGCTGCACTTCTCTCACAGCAGAAGGTGGGTACAGTGAGAGGAACTGCTTGTGTTGACCCATCTTTCCAGTGCGGGTATCCAGTATATATATGGTCAAACGGAGCCCATTATGAATGGGGCTCATTTTCCATTGTATGCTTGTGGAGCACCTAGCACAACAGCATCCTAGGATTCCAGTATAAATATATCAAAATCGGGCATTGAGGTTGATGAAGAACACGGCAAGTTAGGCTAATGAACGTACAGTTGAGTCTCCTATACCAGGGTACCGTGGTCTTGTTCGTCTTCCACGAAGCCTGCCTTCCATGTTGATTTGCAGCTCATTAATATGCAAATTTGCCCCACACCCTCATAGAGCCCCCCCCCTCCCCCACTCTGTTGCTGTTTCGGCACTGCTCTGCTGTGTGTCGGTGTTCGTGTTGGTGTTTCCCAGTGCCCACGGCCACCCCACGCTGGGAAAAGCCCCTTTTCCACTCGGCCAGGGACAATGGTGTGGGGGAGCTGCCTGCGCCACTGTCCCGGTGTCTTTCCGTGTGGGTGGACGAGTACATCACAGAGAGTCATTTGAAAAAGTCTACACATCTAACCTGAGAGTGTGTAAATCTTTCATAACAGCACAAAGCCTCCTCTCTTGGAGTGGGGCAGGTGCCTGGCTGTTCCGGGAGCGGAGCTGCCACCATGCTCACCCTGCCCACCATGCTGAGAACAGGGGGCCGCCCCTGCTACGGCCATGCTGGCAGCAGGGGGGCCACCGCCCTGCGCACTCCACCAGGAATGGAGCTGCCGCGGTGGGTGTGTGGGTTGATTTGCGTATTCATGACTGCCTAATTGAATATTCATGCGTACCAGGTTGCGCATGCGCAGTTGCGTAAAGAGGCCTCCTTCATTGCTCAAAAATCACCCTGCTAAGATGTGAAGCCGCAATATGGGGGGCGTGAAGTGGAAGAGGGCCAACTGTAATGGGGAAATGTTTCAGTGTTGATCTGTTTTTCCAGCAGATTTTGAGTGGTGGGTAGAAGTTCCCAGTCTCCTTTAGAGCAAGTGGAAGAGCGTAGTGAAGTATGACTTCATACTTCAGCTGCTACTGTGCCATAGTTGTGTGTTGTCCGGTGCACACTTAGCCAGCGTCAGCATGAATGGCATTTTCCAGGAGACCCTTTGAGGAGGATTAGTTTGCAAATTGACTGCAGACAGGACATTCTGGCATCCAGGCAGGTTGCACCCGAGGAGTTATTGCTATCTGAGTCAGCTGGTTGGGCTGCTGCTGGGTCTTTGGCTCTCGTGTAAGCTCTGCAGTCTGGGGAGTAATTAATCAAACCTCCATCTTTCTTATGGAGCCAAGGTTGGAGCCAGGGAAGTGTGATGTCAGCGTCTCACATAGTCACAGTTGCTGATTCACTTGATTCATTCTTGCTGCTGCTTTTCAGAATGGGTTTATGGCTCCTCTTTAGCAGCACTTAGCTCTCACTGACAAGAGTATAGAATACTACCCAAGAAAGTAGACAGATTCTAAACCTACTGCTTTGAGGTGGGGGGGGCTTTATAATTTATTTAGAAGTTTGTCTAAAACCCTGAGAATTATGATGTACTGTTGGATGAGAAGTTAACGAAAATACAGTTAGTTTAAACCACATTTTGTTTGTCATCTATTCACTCTTTTTACATTGACCATGTTGCCTGAAGAGCCAGACCAATGGCCAGCATGACTTCTTTAATTCATAGGATTACAGCTGAGGTAAATTTGACCTGAAGCTAGCTAAGGCCTGAAGCTGACTCCCTGGAAAACTCTGTTATCAAAATTATCATTATCTTAAAAAAAAAGAGTAGGGTTGTACTGAAGGAATCAGACCTAATTATGGCTAGGATAGAGGTGTGCTACTCAACATGGACTCAGAGAAGTGGGAGTCCTCTATAAGGACATATTCTGGCTTGGCAGCATCCCAACAAAGGGATTTCATTATGGTCAGGATTTTAATTCAACTGGCTTGATTTTTTTTTTTACATGGGCCAAGCTAACTTACTTTCTTCATCTCTGTGTTCTGCAGTCCTGATTCTTGATGTTCTTGGCAAGATGTAAAAATCATACCTGGTCTAAGCCGAGGAGTGAGACTGTGAAAAAGAAATGAGAAGTCATGAAAAATCCAAGCCATGGTCTCATCCGTAAATAGCCCAAACTTTGATGACCTAGGCAGGTGGAAAAACACTGTCCTGCATATTCTCTAGTGTGTATATAGCTTTGTAGTCTTCCCAGATCCAGGTGAAATGGCATACCAGAAACAGATAGAGAAGGGAGCCATGAGTCCCCTTGGGTGACGTTGGGAGGTTGGTCTGACTTCCCTATCATTATGCCTTTTGCATCACAGCTTTTCTCTTCCTCTCTGCTGCAGCCTTTACTGAGAGCATAGCAGTCCTGCCAGCCTCTCCAGCCCTGCTGCTGATGCCGCTTGGTGAGCAGAGAGGGGAGCTGCTGATACAGTAACTATGAAACACTGAGAGAATGTTCTCCCCAACACGCAACCCGGTGTTTGTCTATCTCTGCATAATGCACAGGAATATCTCGCTCCACTGCGAGGCACAGCCTTATCAGCCTTAGTAGGGTGTGCCTGGTAATTATAAGTTGACATTTCCAACTTTTGCAGCTGTACAGGTGAAAGAGAAGATGTGGTTTATGGTGTGTGTTCGTACAGGTGCACACAGGGACACATGGAATGTGCATACACTACTGAATAAAAGGAGTGGCACTGCTCACCTCCACCTACCATGTACTTGTGTTTGTGAAAGAGACTCTTCCATGTTCCATTGCACATGTGTCTGTCTATGTGCTTACATGCTTAAGTCAGAATTGTGAATGTGTGTGTGAGTGCAGTCTTCAAATGAATTCAGTAATGTCAGTGTGTCCCAGCCCATAGCTGGGTGCTTTGGTGTCCGTAGTCAGTGCAGTATTTGGGAATGTGAGCAATGATCTTAGAATTTATATTAACCACTTGTATCAGAAAATTAGGTCAAATGCGTTCTCCATTCATCCAGCACTGCAGGGCTGACACATTTTCTTCATCACTATGATCCTGCAGACTTCACTGGCCAGGGAAAAAGGTAGAAATACCCCAGCTGAAAATACTGCAGAGAAGTAAGGTTAGAAATAAGGCCAGGAATAATGTTTGCAGCAAGATTTGGGTTAATTAGGTAGCAAAGCTGATAACCTCATATAATCGTCATGTAGAGAAGATACTGCAGTGCTTCTCCTACAAACAGATAGCATCACTGATTGTTTACTGAAGAAAAATAAGCCTGAAATGTGAAGTGCAGGGAGAGCACAGGGTTTACCGCTCTGCAGGTTGATCTGACAGGCATCTGACACTGCAACTTGTAGTGTCAGTGGGATGTTTTTTTAAGATTTGGATTTCCTGTCACTGTCCCAGTCACTTGGCTGGTGAGATGTAATTGTTCAATGTTCATAAAGCTTCGTGAATCTTGTACAAATCAGCCAAAGTAATGGCTCCCTTAATTGCTTACCAGAATTAGTCTGATGTTTATCTTTTGTCAGTTTTTTTATTTAGTACCAGATTACAGCTTGCTCGTTTTAATGGGGTAGAAAGGGTAGGCAAGAGAAACATAAAGAAAATTAACTCTTAATTATCAGTCATAAATTTCTCTGACTCAGTAAGCGTAAACAATTCTGTGATGGAAAGGCAAGCTGAAAGAAAATTAAACTGCCTGATTCCTAATCCTCCCAAACCCTTTACAACAGCTGGGCATTTATTTGTTGTCAGCTAAAACAAAAAGAAACATATTTAAATACAGATAATAATGCCTCCAGAGAATGGAGGTCGACCCCTAGGCTGTGATTTCCTGTGATTTCTTTACTGAGGAAAAAAAAGGTGGTATAATATACTGGACTGATGGTGTGCATTTTGCTCTAGAAGTTGAATAGAGGGAATGAGAATAGTTGGAACAAATAATGGACCAAACACAGAGATTTTCACTGATTTTTTATTTAGTCCTAAAACAATTAAAATTCCCTTGAAATTAATGAGTGTTTACTTGAATAAAATCTAAGTTACTTTTCTCAGTTTTTCTGACTATGTAGTACGAGTCTTGATTTTTTTCTTGCAGCGATTTTTTTCAGCAGCGATGTGATCAAATTATTTTTAGGGGGATTTGAAGTTATAAAAATTAAATAGAAATTTGGGAAAGCCAGCATGGTTTGTCCCATATACATACTTTTTCCTGAGCACATACGAGAGCATGGAAAGCGTCCAGGGATCCGGGAATGTGAGTCTGGGCATGTTTCAGATGCCTGAGCAGATAATCTCCAGCTGGGACCCCTGAAGCATTTCCTTGTGCTGTGCAAGTAGCTGGTTTGTTGTCATGGTGTATTTGCACCTTCTCTAGATTTCCCAGCAGTTAAAGGTTTTTAAGTAGTTAAAAAATTACAAAGTGATTCATTTATTTCAGTCTCCAATGCTGTTATTTTCTTAAGTGCCTCCAGAGAAGAGATGAGAATGACATGCCCGGTGGCCTGTAAACCAAGCATGAAGCTCTAACCAATGTTAGGAAAGGGCTAGAAAATTTTGCTTTGCCTTGCAAAGTGCTGGCACACATAGTAACACAGATCTTACTTGCTTTCCTTGCTCTCAAGCAACTTCCCCATTGATCCAGTGATACAGAAACTTCATACTGGCAAATCAAAGGCCCCAGCTAGCCAGACTAACAGAATAAGCAATCAAAATTTATATGGACTTACTAGAAAAGTTACCTTTGAGTCAGCACGTACAGTCTTTGCAAAAGAGGTCATATGTCAGAGAGTCATTGAATATCTCCAGGTGAAAGGGATCATTGAGTCCAACTCCCTGCTCATTGCAGGGCTACCTAAAACTTCTCTGTGAAGCAACTGTGAGTCCAATATCAAGAGCAAAAGGACTGCATCTGATTTCAAATGCCATGAATGCTGGTACATTTATGCCTGCTGTAACCTATGCACAGACATGGCCCCAGTCCATAACATTAATGACTACCTCCATGCAAATGAAAGTTAGCAGCAACATTAATACATTATGAAAATTGATATCATCATTACAATCTTCTCTCATTCAGATGAACCATCCTGGTCTGCTTCGGTGGCACTTACTTTCTTGCAGGCATCATTATAATTTCTTTGGAGTCAGCAGGGGTATTTTCCCAGTCTAGGCTGCGCACCTCAGGAGTTATCTGCAAAGAGCCCAGCATCTCTTTATTTTTAGTTTCCAGACAAACCAGTTTGTTGTTTTTCCGCTTGTTTGAATGGTTTTACAAACTGGTAACCCAGCTGAAATGGCTGCTGTGAGCTCACACGTTGAACCTGGTAGCAGTTGTGGTACTGTGTGTGTGAGCTGCGTGTGTCTTGTTCGCTGAGTGACGCCTAAACTCTCGATGGAGGTGATGCTCATAAGTCACTAGCAGTAAGGTGCCTTTGCGGGGTTTCTTCTCATTGTGCAGGTAGTCACTTGAGAAAAGTTTGGTTTTGCCTCTGATTATAGGGCAGCCAAGGCAGAGTCATTCACAAAGAGCTTTTTCTCCCCCTGTATTTGAATGGTTAAAGTTTTGTTTTCAAAGGAGTCATATGGAAGAGGGGTTACATCAGTGAGGATAAACCAGCCTAAAAGCTAGAATCATGGTGTGATGCACCGGAGCCAGAAGTAGGTGTGAGTGAGCTGAGACCCTTGCCTTGGGAGTGCCACATACAGTTTGGGTATGTGTGTATTTACTGTGTAGAATTTTTCATCTAATGTGTGTGAAATGCAACTCATCCCAGTTGACCAAAGTGTTCTTTTACTTCATAACATTTTGATGCAGAGGAAGAGATGCAGGGCTTCTATTATCTGTGTAAGCCATTGATTTGCTGTGGCCAAATGAGCTGTTGCTTGTCAGCAGGGCGGTGTATTGCTCCCTGTGTGCATTTGCTGTCTGTTTCAGTTGTGAAGGAAAACGTGTTCCTTCAGTCACTGTTATTTTCCTTCACACTTACAGCAGACTAGGAATACACACATGGCCTGTTAATATGAATCAGATCGTGAGCTATGACTCACTAACTTGATTTTTTTGCAGCAGTTATGCATATCTGTGATTAACAAAGATTGTCTTGGCCAATGTTAGAGCTGTGACTAAAGCCAATCCTGTAAGGCATTCGTCATCCAGATTTATTTCCTTGTCAGAAGTTTTGTTAAATAAGATTTCTTCAAAGAAACACTGTCGTGCCATCAATTTTCCCTGGCAGATATATTTATTCAAATAAATGAGTTTTGCATGCCACTCAAGGAACTGAGTGACAGATCATGGACTGGATACAATAAATACAACAATTGTTTTTATTGTTACTATGATCAGTACTTTATAACATCAGCAGCATCTCATAATAGCAGACACCTCTGCATACTAATAAAAAATCCTCATCCTGTGTGAAAGGAGTTTCAAATCACCTTGTTTTTATGAGATAGCCCAGACATCAGTCCTCATTTCCCAGAGCAACCTTCTATCAGTTTTTCCACCCTTCCTGCTAGAAATGCACATACCCATATCTATTTAGCCCATTTATTGAGAGATTCGACAGCTTTTAATCACTGTGCAGTATGTGATTCACACATCCCCACATGTAATGCATCAGAAAATAGTATCAGCCCCACAGAATAGCCCTGTCCCCGTGTTGCGTTTCTCTGGCCTAATGTATCTGTTGGGCAGCAGCTCAATTCACACACATACCATGTTTTAACACAGGTGCTTTTTCTTAGTTGTCCCTCCCTCCTGTCCAGTCTGTGGGTACAGAAGGGTGCTAATTTTCTCTGAAGCCTATTTCTTTCTTCTCCATTGTTACTTTCTTTTGCAGAAAAGATGCTAGCAGGGCTCACAAAAAATTTCACTGAAGGAGAGCCTTTCAGGATGACCCTCCAAATATTGGTTATGTTGCTGATACCATTAGGGGGCTGGTGCAGCTCCTGGAGAGGCAGCAGCTCCTCTACATTTTCGCAGGAGCCCTTTCCAGTGTCTTTCTTCCTGTCCCCTCTCCTCTCTCCTTGGTTTACTCAGCTACCTTTCTGCTTTTCTCTGCTGGACCTCTGCTGCTGCTTGCTCATCTGGAGTGGCTCCAGAAACTGCCCTCTGGTTGCCTTGATTTCCCTGGGGAGCCCCAGGAGGGAAGTAGGACTATGGACTTCACCTGGATCCTCTTGATACCCAGGCTGCCAGACCCTTTTTACTTCTCT
Source organism: Pitta sordida (assembly GCA_013390025.1). Classification (NCBI taxonomy): domain Eukaryota; kingdom Metazoa; phylum Chordata; class Aves; order Passeriformes; family Pittidae; genus Pitta; species Pitta sordida. Next base: position 17,595 of record WEKX01002023.1, read on the forward strand.
AACATGCAGATGAGCTTCATATTAATGAACACAATATCCCTCTAATCCTTAGAGCAGTTTTGTGTCAAGAGGACCAAATGGAAGCAGCACTTTTTGTTGAGATGCCTGCTTAGAAGCTGTGCCTAGGAATCAGAATACTGCCTGCTGCTAGCAGACAGGGACCAAGGTATCCCTACAGTCATACCCGCTGCTAAGGGAGGAAGGAGCCATTTGCAGAGCTGTAATTGAGGGGTTATTGCTCACCAAATATTGAAGTGATTGAAGAGCAGATCAGAAAATCATGATTTATATATAGTGCCAAAGATTTGTGGCTTGCTGTGCGTGTAGCAGGCTAAACTGTATCTCTGAGAGACTGAGGAGTCAGCCTGTCTTTCAATACTTAACTGAAAGTGGCTGTACGAGCTTTTTCTGCCTTTGAATTCTGTATTTGCATACCATTTCAGAAGAAGCAGTCTCAGTGTTGTGCATCTCTCATTAGTACACATGTGCTAGAAATATCAAATATGTAGTACCCAACTGGTTTGTTCCAGCTTCATACAAAAGGAGTCATGTCTGTGTGGTTATAATGGAGACAGTTCTGAAACAGAAAATAGTGTCACCTGCTTTTAGGCCTGTGGGTGTCCTCTGTAGGCAGTGGTTTAGCACAGTTAGATCTCTTATATCTTCTTCTGGGTTTCTTTGGTAGTGATTAACTTGGAAAAAAAAAAAAAAAGAGAACTTCATTACCAGCCTCTGTTTTTGTTCAGTGTTTAAGTATTGTAATGAGTCAGTAAGATAACTGAGAAGGCTTTTTTTAAGGTCCTGGCCAAATTAAGGCTCCAAATGTATGTTTTGCAAATTCAGAAGAAAGATAGAAGGGAGTAGTTCAAACACCTGTGAGGATTTCTGATGCCATTATTATTGAGGGAAGAAAAATATTCATGTGGTTACACACCAGAGTTAATTTTCATTTCTATGCAAGATAAAAATGGAAAAATGTTTTCTGAAAATCTAATGGGGTTGTAGTAGCATCAGCAGCCAGCATGAGTAAGATCACAAACTGATCTCTGCCTAGTGTTGGAGTGTGCAAAATACACAGTTCTGCTGATACCAGGCATCGGTTTAACTGTAGGGAACCACGTACCAGCTCCTGGTAGCCTGAGTCTCAAAGATAATTTCCCCTCTGATTCTGCATAGGATCCAAAGGCAAAGGTAAAAATCTGAAAAGAAAAATTTGTCCATACTTATTTATTGTATCTGTATTAATGAAAATGTGGACTGTCACAATTTGGAATATTATTTTGTATTAGCTTCTTTNAGACCTGATGAAGCCTGTGCTGATTACAGCCCCTCTACCTTCCCTGTGCTGTGAGCCCAGGAGTTTTGCTTGATTTTAGGCTATGCAGCACAGGGATGATACAGGGGGGCAAAGAAACTTGGGCTGCTGATAGCTGAAGAGTTAGAGCCATCTGTAAAATTAAGAGCAAATGCCTGGCATGTCAAAATTGGGAGTTAAATTCTTACTGTAGCTCCTTACTCTTTCCCTGCATTAACACATGAAAAAATGTAAATACTACTACCCTGGACTCTGTCTACTCACCAGTCATTTCTGGGCTGATCTCCAATTCACAAGGACTTCATTTTTTTAAAATGAAGGCCAAGGTTTGCAAATAAATCATGTGACTTCCTGACAAAAATAATTACTCTGAGGTGGGTGGCATCCCATTAGATCATGGTTTACAATTTGACTTTCTGACATAAGGGGCTAGAGAAGTCTTCACTCAAATGAATCTAGTACCAGTGAGAGTGTGGACAATTTTTTTCTATTTGCTCAACAGCTTCTCAAGAGTTGGTTAGGCATTTACTTCTTCACAGAAGAACAGTGTTCTCAAATAACCTTCTTAAATTAAACATAGATTGGTGCCAAAGTTGTAGAGGTTTTGCTTGGGGGGTAAATGTCTCCGCCTCTCAGGTAGGAGATCAGGGTTCAATTCCCCACCACGGATGCAGTGGTGCCATTTAAGAATTGGACTTGATGATCCTTCTGAGTCCCTTCCAACTCAGAATATTCTGTGTGTGATTCTGTGTGATGCACTTTACGAGATTTGGTAGGCGATGCATTGCCCACCTTCAGTTCTGGGCTTGGGCTGGCCAGGAAATGAGCCATCCCCTATTCCTTGCCAGGTCAAAGAAATCCCATGCCGTGTCACTTACTACCTGGTTGGCACCACTCTGTTTCTGAACCACAGCTAAGTAAGGAATGTGAAGGGTGAAGGCTGTGTAGAGCCCTCACAAAGAATGACGTGTATTTAAAATATTTTTCTTCTTCGTTTTGTCTAAGAAGTCAATAAATCAGTGCTCAGCAGTTGCCTGATTGAGAGCTGTAGCACTGTATACCAGATTTCTTGATGCATGTGGAAGGCATGTGAAAGGGGTGTGTATTCTTTCATACAATGAGATGTATTCAACTCTGTTGCTTATCAGCATGGGCAAATATATTGCACTCTGTTGCTTGAAACAAGCTGACTCTACTTCCCTGTTTTTATGAACTTAATGAAGTTTTTGCTGTCTGCTGTGGTGTGATTTTCAAAGACGTGAAACTGCAAAACATGCTGATAGAATTACAAGCAGTAAGAATTCATCCTTTCTTAGAGTCTTGTCGAAAAGTGGAGAGGATTAGACCATAATCCTAGACTAGAGGAGAAGGGGGTTAGTTTGCAGAGAAACCCTCCACAGCACCTGCAATCAGAGCACCCCATTTCATGAGACTGTCAGTGTTGGGAAGGGAGGTTTGCCTACACACTGCCCTCTGCTCTGCCTGACACTGCTTTAGAGAATGGCTCAGAGGGAAGGGGCCTTTTTCCGTTCTCCTTTTGAGAGCTGAAAACTGGTGTTTTGATTTACCTGTTTCTCATTCTTGTTGCATAACCACACCAGAGTATTTCTCTAAATTAAATTAAACAAACCTTTCATGTTCTCTCCCTGCTTCCAGAAAGCTAATGTGGCTGCTTGCAGATTTGCACCTACAAAGGAGACAAAGATATGTAGTCTGCACAGACTCAAGCGCTGAGCAGTGTCATGCTGAAAAAAACTACACAAGCTTTAATAGCGTATAAAAGCTTTCTGGGCATCAAGGAAAAATCTGTTTAAATCCCTGACTGGGATGAGAGCATGTCACGTATTATCAGCATATGCACAGAGACAGAAAGGCTCTCAGAACATTTGCATTTTGGATTTGCTGTAATTAGAAGGTTTCAACCTTTCCAGAAAGGTTGCAATGGTGGAAGGAGTGAGTGTAAGACTTCAACTTTTCCCCATCTTCATGCAAATATTTAGGGCAATGCCCTTTTCCCTGCATGTATGCCTGGGTTACACTACTGCCCAATGGCAATTTTTCTTGAATGTAAGGGATGTAAAACCCCACAGGCTCATCTTTCATATTAATAATCATAATTTGTTTGTCATATGTTGACTGTCCCAAGTATTCCCTGCTCCACACAGTGAAAGACTAACCCCTACCATGCATGGCAGTGAAGACACAGCAAAAAGATTGTCCTTGCAATTCCTCATGAAAGCAGATCCTTTTCGTACTGGGTACACGTGTAGAGTTGAGTATCTTGAGATACAGAATCTGTATGCAGAGAGATCTTCTGAGATCTGACACATCTCAGATAAAATGTGGCAGGCATCTGTGAGGCAGAATCATGCAAGCTGAACTGGAGCAGAAAGTGATGCTTGTGGATCAGTGGTGAGCAGGTCAGATGATGACTGTAGGGAAGCTTTGTCTCACTAAGATTTCCCTTATTATGATAAGTAATTTGCCAGACTAAAGTTTCTCTGCAAAGAGCCTGTGTAGCTCAAGGATGATGATATTAGTGATCTGTGTCAAGTGGCATAGCTGGAGAAACCAGTTAGAGGAACCTACAGCAGATGGATGAATGCTTTCTACAATGTCAAAGATATGCCATAAAAAAGTATTCAGGCGAAGGAAAAGGAGTTGTATTAGGTTGAAAATGTCAACTCAGTCGCAAATAGCCATCTGCAAAGATGAGGGAGAAAAGTAAGAAGAGAGTACCATGGTCACTGAATAGAGGGTTCTTGCCTAATTTAAGAGGAAAATCAGTACATCTCTACTTCTCTGATTAAGTAGAAGGCAAACAGGAGTGAGTTGAAGAAAGATTTTTCCTTTCTTGTCAGTTAACTAGATATGATTGCCACTTCAGTGATGGTAGCCCACCCTCCAGTTTCAGCTACTCAAATAGCAGCAGACAAAGACTGGGAATAGGCAGTGTGGATAAGCTGGTTATTGAATGTTTGGATTGTGACCCCCTTCTTCTTCCAATCAGGCTGTTCATGTAAGTGGGCTCAGATAGATCCCTGCCATCTGTCTGTATTTATATGACTTCATCCAAACAGCTCCAAAACATGTAAAATTTAATCCTCACAACAGCTCTTTAAAGAAAAAGGGAATTTTTTACTTATCTGAAGGGAGCAGGAATGAAAATACAATGTGATTTAGCAAGTAGCCAGATCTACTCACCTGGACTCTAATGAGGGAAGATCCAAATTCAGTGCTTTTAAACGCCAGGCCCAGCTATAGCCCAAGGCTCTGAAGGCAAAGATCATATTTAGTGTTCTGAGATGTTCCATAGGTTAGCTAACATTGCTCATAAAGTGTAAAAAAATACTTGTATGCAACATAAAAGGGAACTGGAGATTCTGTCACTATATATGCATGTATGGATACAGAATGAAAGTATTTGAAGAGGAGAAATCAATAATAAACCCATTGTTTATCCTGCACTGCATTCAGTTGCACACCTTGATGACCAGATAAAAGAGGGCCATCATGCAAGCTTCAGTACACAGTGTGCCCATATGGACAATTCCATGAGGGAACAGATTGTCACAGCTACATTTGACCTGTTTCAGAGCATTGTGGCGCTCCCTTGGCACCATGGATGTGCTGCTGACATTTCAGCAGAGCTGCTTCAGAAAAACGAGTGCCACTGTCAGAATAGTGTGGCATTTTGTGATTGAAAAGCAATTTCTACTTTTCAAATCAAGCAGTAAATCCAGTACTTCTCTCCTCAGAGCCCCTTGACACAGTCTGAGTGGGACAGATGAAGGGACAAGACTGTTGAGAAAACAAAGCCAGACTTTCCAGTGTACCTGCATTAGTTAAGTTACTGAATAGATGCATTTGTGTCACTCATAGGCTTCAGGGATTTGAATCTGAAGCTCAGAATGAGATCACAGAAGCCCCCACACAGGCAGGTTATCACAGAAGAGACACCTTTGAGATGGCTGAGGGGAGCTGGTTGGTTTCATACCTGCTCCCAGAAGGTATCTTACTTTCTTTTCTGCTCAGGCCCTTGGTTTTGAGCTATTTTTAGACATGAGTGGATTTTGAAAAGAAAAAGGAATACATTTTCACCGTGGTACTAAAGAAACACTTAACATGCAATTTGGAAGCACACCAGAGCAGGTCTTTTGCCTTTAACACCATATTGAAATGTTTTGTTCTTTCAAGGATCTTTCTCCTTGGTTTAGTCATTAAGAATAGCCTTGAGGCTTTCAGCTTGTTCGATCGATACGTTTTTGTTGATGGCTTTTTTTCTAACTGTTTTTCAGGCATTGGAAAAAATGTCATCTGTGACCGAACGGCAACTCCCCTGGATGCCTTTAGGATGATGACTGCGGCTCATTATTACCCGAAGCTCATGAGCATCATGGGGAACGTTTTACGCTTCCTGCCTGCTTTTGTGAAGATGAAACAGCTGATTCAGGAGGGTTATGTGGGGGAGCTGCTGGTGTGCGAGGTGCAGGTTCACAGTGGAAGTCTGCTAGGCAAGAAGTACAACTGGAGCTGTGACGACCTGATGGGAGGTGGGGGTTTGCACTCGGTTGGCACCTACATCATTGACCTCCTGACCTTCCTGACCAGCCAGAAGGCTGTGAAAGTGCATGGGTTGCTCAAGACCTTTGTGAAGCAGACGGACCACATCAAAGGGATACGGCAGATCACTAGTGATGACTTCTGTACATTTCAGATGGTCCTGGAAGGCGGCGTGTGCTGCACAGTGACACTCAACTTCAACATCCCTGGGGAGTTCAAACAAGACATTATTGTGGTGGGCTCGGCAGGACGGCTGATTGTAATAGGCACTGATCTCTACGGACAGAGCAACAGCTCTCCTCAGCGGGAGCTCCTGCTAAAGGACTCCACACCAGTCAGCAACTCCTTACTTCCAGAGAAAGCCTTCAGTGACATCCCATCCCCCTACCTCCGGGGCACCATTAAGATGGTTCAAGCTGTCCGGCAGGCATTTGAGGACCAGGACGACAGGAGGACCTGGGATGGGAGGCCCCTTACAATGGCTGCCACTTTTGACGACTGTCTGTATGCCTTGTGTGTGGTGGACACCATTAAAAAGTCAAACCAGTTGGGCGAGTGGCAGAACATTTCAATCATGACTGAGGAGCCAGAACTGAGCCCGGCATACTTGATCAGTGAAGCCATGCGGAAGAGCAGGATGTCTCTGTACTGCTAGCTCCTCTTAGCTCCTAGGAAAGAATAGGAACCAGACAGCTCTTGAAGGAGATGGTAATTCAGCCCCTGTGAAGGGCTCAAGTGTCTTAGAAATGGCTGAGGATACGGGAGAAGGAAATATGCTGTCTGGATCAATGAAGTCTTTTGGCAGCTAAACGCCAAAGTGATATGGTCCTTCAAAATGCTCAAAACAGATAGGAGACCTAAGAGCTGATATAACTTAACTGTTTTAATAACAGTATTAGCTGGCTGATTGGAAAGATATGTCACGGACTCATCTCCTGCTTGCAGGTGCTTTAGATTATCCAATTGTGTTTACTGTGAAAGGTTGGGAAGATCCTTTTAGATTTTCCATACCTACCAGAGGGCTGTGAAGGTACTGTCATGTCGTCATATTTTCTGTAGTGTCTGACATGAATGGTTCCTACCATGACAGCTGACACAACCATGCTGTAGTACTACACCTCTGACCAACACATAGAATACCAGGACTTGGTATGAAAGTGACCCATAATATGGAAAGTCATGGCAGCTCACTTTTCATGCACCCTGTTAGGAGCTTCTCTGTGTTGGTTTAGCTAGTTGTTTTTTGTTTAGTCTTGGTTTGGGGTTTTTTGAAGCACAATTAAGTAGGAAAATGTGTGGCTTTTAAAACAAAGCAGTCCTCAACAACAGTGCATGTGCCCTGTTATTTGGGGAAGGAGGGTCTTCTAGGAGCTCCCTGTAAAGTTCAGTGTTACGTATTTGCTGATTAAAATGGGTTATGGAAAACCTTAATGGATGGCAAGTGGCCTGACCCAGTATACAGCCAAACTCAGGCTAATCTTCTGAAGGTTTACACACAATTTCTTGTACCTGGGACTGACTTTTGAGTGAATTCTCATGCATTTTGGTTCTAGGTGGTAAACAGTAGAAATACCCAAACCCATATGAAGAGTGGTGTTCTTTTAAACCTTTGTGAACTTAAACTTGAGATACACACAATGACAAGTAATTTCATACAGCTCAACCCAGAAGCTTTCACCTCCACAAAGTGGTGAGTGTGAGTGAAAAACAAAAGGGATGAGAAAATTTCCCATCCATTTCCAAGGAAAAAAAATGTACATAGGACCCCCAGCCTCCTCACCTTAAAGTGACCAGCTACTGGTACTGTAGTAATCATTCTCTGTCATCAGTGCAGGGGTGGACAAAGTCTTTCGATGTGTTTGTTCTGTTCTTCTTTTTAATATTTTGTCTTGAAATAATATATTCTTTTGAGAACGTCTTCTTGAAAGAATGTAGTGAAAGGCACACGAATTATCCCAGTAAACAGGGATACTCTTTTTCTACATAAAGCTGCTCCAGTGCTGATGTGTTTACAGCGCTAGGTCTTCAGACAGTAAAAAAGTAGAACACAAGCATATAGCACTAAATTATATTAAACTTGAGAAAAACCTTTTCAGGTTGTTTTTATTGTTGTTAATTTTGACTAGGGGAAAGAAGAGAACATTGGGATGAACAGTAAACTAAAAGAGAAAATATGACCCTCTTTCTCAAGGCCATCACATTAGTGTGGCCTGTTTAGGTTAAAAGAGGAACTGTCAGAGTAATTTAGATGTTGGGTTTTTTTTAAACTACTTACAGTTTTGCTATTTTTAGGAGCACTAAGGGCTTCTCTAGGGGTTTTTCCTGCAAATGATTGATTGCTCTGTGCTCTTGCCTGTCCTATGCCCAGTTTTAGAGCTTCGTGGCTTTGAACAGGAGGGCATCAGTAGTGTGGTTCATCTTGTCTGACTTCAGCCACCTGAAAGTTGGATGTCTTCTCCTGATCAGCAAGGACACAGCAGCCAATACAGAGAGAGCTCTTCAAAGGCTGACTCGGCTCATCCTAAGATTAATGTAGAAGGAGATATCTATTGGAAATGCCTGTCCTCCTCTTTTGCAGAGAATTTGGGCTTCTAAATTTTGGATGGCTAAAGGTAGAAAACTTGACTCCCAGCCCAAAATTATTCGTGTGTGCTTAATTTTTCAAAAGCTTATGTGTGACCTTTCATTAAATAGTCCCCAAAGTGTAATAGTGTGACTGATTAAGGAATAATGTAATACTGCAAAACCACACCCTAAGGGAGAATTGTTTTGTCCATGTTGTCCTGCCAGTTTCAGCAACTCTCTCTGGGCTTGACTGTTTCTGCTAAGACCTCGGGCAAGCTTTCATCATTCCTTCTTGGAAATAGTCCTTGACAAGTTTGGTTGTTTTTCCTAAAGATGGATTTTTATGAGAATTCCTAGGGTAGTGTCTGTGCCAACAGGAATTTCCCATTGTAACAGTCGCAGTGTACCGTGCTATCCAGTTCCTGCCCTGAAAAGTACACTGAGTAACAGAGTAGAGAGAATTTGACCAAGAAATCTCCAGTCTCTCTCTCCCAAAAAATGGAAAAGGGGATCAAGAGAGTTTCCATAAAGTAAAACTAAAGCCATTTACTGAAAATAGTGGCCTAGTTCAAGTCATGAATGCAAGCCTGGTGGATAATTAATTATGTATAGTTAAACATCACACAAAAGTGGAACCAAACATGGACCAAAATGTTTTGTGATTCTTGCTTCTCGGTGGTTTGGCCATTGTGCTGCAATTGCTGTTCATGTCTTTGCACTTCTTTTTGGTTCATAAATGTTGACTGTTTTTTCTATCTGTGTTGTCTTCTTTTCTGTGTCTTCCTGGGTTTTGTGATGCCAGTTCGAAGAAGATATGCTGGAATCCTGTTCCCTGCTCCTGCAGTGGACAGTCCCCAGGTGAGACAATGTATAGGGATAGTACTACTGAGCTCAAACTTTCAGTCCCGGATCCAAAGGTTTCCATGACAGGCATTATCCATCTTCTGTGCAGACTCAGTGATGCAGCTAGTGCTGCTTAGCAGAAAGAGAATCTAATGCTTTGGTTACACAGCCATCTGATGCTGGGTTTAGCACTGGCTTGCAAGTGGGTTGAATTCTGTACAGCTCATTGTGTGACCATGGTGCTGCCCCCAGAGAAACAGGTGCGCAGAGGCAGGGTGGGACCCCCGTCTTCTGATGGCAAAAGAGGTCTAATGCTAGACAGAGGTGAAGTTGTTATCTAACTGGGATGGCAGCAGTAGCTGCATACATTCAGGATTGCAGTTATTCCATTCTCTAGGAAGTGAGAGTGCTGTAGTGTCAAGTGTAAAGGTGCTGAACTTCCACCTGGCTTAGAGGAGGAAAGAATTGGTTTACTTATTGAATGTGTCTTGTTATTCTGATAAACCATTTCTTTACAGCCTTGGATCTTTTTTGGCAGCATCCAGCTCTCCTTTCTTTTGGTACAGTTGAAAGTACAGTGAATTTGACCTAAGCAGCCTCTAGAGTTCACGCTAGGTTTAAGAATTTGGGCAGCAGATAGCAGAGATGTACTTGATTGAACTCAAAAGTGGTACCACCCCAGAAAACATGTATTTGGAATTGCACTTTTAAAGCTTTTCCTTAATGCTGTGCCACAAGGTTTGAGATGAATGCTGCTAAATTGGTGCTGGCCTAAAAGCCTGCTGGAATTTATAGTAGCCTCCAAATGAATTTGTTCATACACTAGGTGAGAAATATTCCCCTTTCCCAGGGCTGCTGTTGGAGAGGCTCTTTCCTTTGCCATCAACCTGTGCACATAGGATACCAAACATTATGGTCTGTTGCCAAAGACAAAAAAAAGCTGAAGTTGAGCCCAAGTGAAATGCTTTGCTGTTCTGCAGGACTCTGTTCCAATGCAGGGACAGTCAGCTGCGAGACAGTATCTTACTTCCCATGGGAATTACATTGGGGTTCACACCGGGATAGGGCAGCCCTATATTGTGTGACAGCCGGGCACAACTGAAGTCCTTAAATGTGCCCAAAGAGAGAGTGGTGACTGCAGCAGCGAGCAACAGAAGGTGTGTCTGCAGGCTGGTATCTATATGCCAACAGGGAGGTTGCTTGGAGGGTGAAGGCTGCACCTCCCTAGGGTGACAGAGGCATCCTTACTCCACCTCTGTGTTTCGGAGCCAGAGAAGGGACCCTGCCCTTGGGGAAGCAGCATCTGTCCCGTACTCCTGCTAGATACGTGCATGACATCAGTGCTGAGCTCAGTGAAGTCCTACATGGAAGCGTAAGAACTCTGCAGGAGCTTGGGTTTTCCTATGTCTGGTATCATGCATGTATTAAATTAGTAGTACTTTAGCTGTGTAGTTAGAAAATACCAAGTAGAGACAATAGTGACCCATGCAGAGAATCTGGCCATGCACAGACAAGTTTAGGCTAAGGGTGGGCTGCTGTGGAGTCCATCCTTTGCTTTGGCTGTAAGCATGAGAAATTTCTGCCTAGCCATCATTGGGCAATCAGAGGCACTACCCACTTTGTACTTAGTGTTCCCTTTGCTGCGATAGCTTACAAAAAATGTGACTGTAGACGTGAGCAGCTGTCCTGGAAGTTCGAAGGAATTCAAAGAAAGAGTATTTTCTGCTGTCTGTCACAGCACAAGGATAATTCAATTCCTCTGTTACCTTGTTTATTTCCGTGTCCATACAAATGTGGAAAAGACCCAGACAACTTAAAATGGCTCACTGATCTCCCCCAAAAAGAGCATATTTTATTTAATGGGTAAAGGTAAACATAGTATCTGGATGCTGTCTTTGCAGAGATTCAGAAATTTCTGATGACATAATTTCTTGTTGCCAGGAAATTTCGATATAAAATATCACACATTAGGAAGTCTATTCACTGTTAAGTTCTGTATTTACAAGGGTTTAAAAGTACCCAGCAGAGTTCTGGCTTTGTGCAGATACTCAACCCTGGTGTGGTGTTCCAGTGGGCCAGGGATGTACACTTAAGTATGTATGAAACTCTGCACTGGACTTTTGACCTCTGCAGTGCTCTTTGAGTATCTAGAGCTAGTTGTGAAATGGCAGGACTATTCAGGATGGCAGGTTCTTGTTGTTGTTGAAGTTGTTACTTGCAGGGAGCAAAGTTTGTAAATTTTAGAGATGACATATAACTGAATAATATTTGTCAGTCTTATCTGCTTTAAAATTTCCTCTCTCTTGAGCTGATGGATGAAGTCTGTCCAATAAAAATGATTTCCCCTTAAATGTGCACTTCCATTTGCTCATGAAAAGAAGAAGTTTTAAGTAAATGGGACTACAAAAAATGCTGCATTCATGAATCGATGTCAAAACCTCATGACCTAATGAGTGTATGAAGCCAGAGACCAGACAAATAATGACTTTTTTGAAGCTGCCAGGGGGTTGGGGAATGAAGGGTATCAACATAGGTCAACTGAAATAGCTTTTATTCAGCATTTTGAATTAAAGGAATAAACAGAATGCCTATGGTCAATCCAAAACTGAACACAAAACATGTTTGTTATTTAAATTTGGGGGGGCGGGGGGGGTTAAGTTCCATTTTTGAAGAATGATGTTTAGAAATGAAAGGTGTTAAAAATCTATCTTTTATCATCTTCTGACATGTGTGAAATTAATTGTTTAGGGTTGGGTGTAGAGGGTTTGTTTGTTTGTTTTCTTTTTGTGGGTTTTTTTTCCGGTTTGATTGTTTGGAGGGGGTTGTTGAATTGTTTTTTGTTGGTTATTTTTTTAAAGTTCATACTTTGAAAAATCCCCTGTATTTGGTTTAAAGGATGTTCATGAATTCAGCTGCCCTTGGGCAGGTACAGCTCTGAACCTGCATCCTCACAGTGTCTTACAGTACCCCATTTCTACCATCTGAATTTGGCCATGTGGGTTTCATTTGTGTCTTCTTGTGGCAGTGGAAAAACTGGTTCATTATACAGAGCTGGCTACAGATAATCAAGATAATATTTGCAGCAGTGCCAGCCATCCTCTTAAAAGCATTTAACTCTATTGACTTGTTTTTCCATGGTTGTTTATGACTTTCCAGCCATGTGCTGTCCATTATTTCCTTTCCTTTTTATACCAGCTGTCAGACTTGCTTCCCTCCCGTCTCTGTTTCTCATTCCATTGCAAACCTGGGGGTGAGTCTCCCTCGTTCCCCACCGAGCTCGTGCTCAGTCTGTGTTACACATGGCATACAGGGTGGCTAACCTACAACTTGAAGTAACTTTTAACGTAGATCTAGTACAGGATATGTTAACACCACAACTGCTCGACTACGTGGCATCCCGAATGCCCGGCCAGGGCAGGAATCAAAGCTCCCTGCTACGCTGTTCCTCACAAGCAACACTCACTGTTTCTCTCCCAGTGGTTTGCGTTTATTTGATTTTGAAAATGAGACTATGTTCAGTTTGTTGCTGTGCCGATATTAAGTATATATTTATTGTTTTTCAGACATACATACGTATATATAAATGCTATATATATATAATGTCAACGCATGGACATAATGTACAGTAGATATTTTAAAGAGCTATTTATCAAGAAAAGTAAGTGTTATAAGCAAACAGAGTTTATATTTTATATATTATGTAGATAGCAAAAAAAAAAAAAAGTGGTTAAATTATAGTAGGAGTTTTGGGGGTAGGGTTGGGGAAATGGGCAAGGACAGGTTCTAGCATTTTAAATAGCCAAACTACTTTGTACGGAAGCTGCCTGCTGTGCCTCTCAGCTGCAATATCTGTTTGTTTCTTCTTTTGGAAGATGATGTGCATTGTTACTTTTACATTGCTTGGGGAATGTAGTTAGTTTATTCTCAGCCAACTGGTATGTGCTGCTTAAAACATGGTTTCCTGCTGTTCTGCATATTTGCATTGATGGAATAAAAGGATCTTAACTGGCAAATAAAGACGTAAAAGGATGTGATCTAAGCCGTCTGTGGTTTTTCCCCACACTTGCATCTTGTGAGGGTGTAATAACAATCACCTTTGCCTGGCTTCTAGCCTGTCTGTTCAGCATATCAAAGTCAAGTAAATGGTGTTTGTGCTTGGGGGTGGGGATTGTGATGGAGGGAGAGGCAGAAGAAAGTTTAACACGATGCCATTGAAGGTTTTATGTTATGACAAGGACTGAACTAACCTGTGTTAAGAGGGATGTGTTCTGAGGAGACAGTTGCTTTTATTTCCAAAGGATGCGAGTATGTCCAATGGCACAGCAAAACAGCATTGGACATCCCTGCTGAAAACAGCCTGGAGATCCTTTCTGCTGAATTTCCTCTTTCTGCTGGATCCTTTTCTTCCTCCTTTCTCCAGCACAGCCTGGAGATCCTCTTTATACCTCCTCACCACTGTCCTGGAACGCTTTTGCCTTCCCAGCCCTCAGCTCCCTCCTGTGAATTCCCCATGCCTGTCCTGTCCTTGCTCCCACCTGCCAGGAGCTGTCAAAACTTTCCACTTACATGATGCTCCTTTTCTCCCCTCTGTGTAGGAGTATCAAAAGTTTAGTAAGCATCTTGTTACTTTGGTCCCTCTGATGCTGAAGAAAACCTCACTTGGGTATGAAGCAGAAGATAATATGAAGCAGTCAGAAATTTTGGGGTCTGAGGAAAGATTTATTGCCTCTATGATGTGTACAAAGGATAAAACATTCCCTACATTACTTTTTCCATTTTGCAGCAAACAACACAGAAAGGTGTTGGATTCTACTTGTGTCATTGCTCACTCATTTCCCAGGCACTACAAAAATACACAAATCTGATGCACAAATCTCTGAAGGGATGGGAAATTGGGGGTTTTTTCTGCGATACAGTCATACCTCCGTATTCTCAGATTATGGGTCTCCCATGGGTCCCCTGGAACCTTTAATCTGCAAATATGGATTGGGCATTAATATGGCAAATCATTGCCAGAAATATGGGAACTTTGGAACACTGCAACATCCCGAGCTCCTTATAGCAGTGAGGAGCATAGGAGTCAGGGTTTTTTCCCTTTAACTGCAGCAGCTAGCACTGGCAGGAGTGCTTTGTCTGAGGCTCTGAATATCTGCATATGCACATATGGGCTGGCAAGTCCAGGCGCCCCATGTGGACACAGGTCCCTGTGTTACAGTTAAAGACTTCCTGACCCCTGGCAGGGTCAGCTGGGGCCACGCGCTGTGGCAGTGCGGTACCGCACCACTCCGTGAATAACTGAGTGAGTACTGCAGGAAAAATGTCCATGAATATGAGAAGACGTGAATATGACAGCGCGAGTAACTGAGGTGACTGTAATTCCTGTCTGGGCATGAACAGAGAGACCTGCAAAGAGCTACTATGTAAATAAGCTCATTGATATTCCTTTGGAAGTGGTGGCTCTGGGACACACACAACTACACACACGCGTTCAAGCCGTCAGGAGCTCCTGATGCGAGAAATCTAGCCATGCAGTCCCACCCCGCTCAAGTTGAGCTGAGCAGAGGGATCAGGCCATGTCCACATCTGGCCTCTGCCCAGGAGCAGAGCGAGGGTGCCAGCTCTGCAGCTGTGTCCCTGTCCCCACTGGCAGCTGAGTCCATGCCTCCACAGGCTGTGTGTGACGGGAGAGGGACTGCTTTTCCCAGAGAAAGGACATGGAGGAGCCAAGGGGGGTGTAGAATGGATGGCTGGATTTCCTCCTTGAGCCCCAAGTGCCCTGAGCCCCACACCCCCCAGTTTGAACACTTTGCCTTTTTTGCCAATTCCCCCATCAGCTGCCATCCTGGGGTGGGCAAATCTGCAAATCTTCCTGATATCTAACGTGAAAATGGCCTATGAGCTCCCTGTGTTCTGCTCAAAGGGATGCACAGCCCTGCAGTGGCTCCTCAACCCGCCTCAGCCACTGTGGTGGTGGCAGCAGAAGCCCAGGACTCCCTGTGGCGGTAGTGCAGCCAAAGGGACCCTCCCCTCCCAATTCCCAGGAACTCCTTGGGTGGGGACAGGACAGAGAAGACCCTCTTCACTCTCTTAATGCTTCTCAGGCCGTGGAGCAGTACTGGGAATGCCCCACAGTCGCTCCAGAGCTGAGGGGGTGGGGTGATGGGTGGGACTCAAATGAATATTCATGAGCTCATTGCCTTCACAGATTACGGGCTTTGGCAAGGGAAGGAGATCTGTGGCTCCACGAAAGTTGGGGGACAACTTTCCTCAGGTTTCCAGATCACTGTCTCTAAGTAAACAATTAGGCACTGAATTAAAATAGGGCCAGATTTCACGGTATATCCTTTCCCATCAACTTCACAGTAAAACAAGGCCTACTTCCCTTTCAAGGGCTAAAACATAGAAATCTTTGGAAAACAGCACCTAGAGGAGCAATTATTGTGGAATAGTGTTGGATATACAGGGGGATTATTAGTACAGCATTTCAGTGCACACTATATAATTGTGTAAGTAAGTGCAACTGCAAGCATGAGTATAAACATTCCACACTAATGAGGCTACACAAATGCTAAGGTAAACATCTCCAAACCCATGTCAGCATAGTGAGGCACTTAAGTGTAGATTTATGAACCTAAAGAAGAGTTCTGCTTTTAAAACGTAGGTGAGAGGAAAACCTTTTGCCATTTTCTTTAATTTTTGAAAAAACAAGGCTTCCACAGTTTACTCTGGCTTTTTCTGTTTTCCGATGCCCCTGTTGATTAGCAGCTATGTAATAAAAACAATTGGTGGCCAGTAGCCATAAATATTAATCAAGAAGAATGTTAAATGCATTGAACTGTTCTTTTCAGGCATGAAGAGTTTGCTAGGGCAGGGGTTATTAAAACATGCTGTGGTGCCAAAGAGAAGATTCACTTCATGCCTTTGCTACTTACTCCTGTTGGGCAGTGGAAAGATGTGAAGCTCTTTGTAGTGCCAGTGGAAAGCTCATGTTTCAGATTTTACATACGTAATGCCCAGACCAAGAGGGCTTTTTGCCCCATATAATACACCAGTGCAGCTCAAACAGTGGTGAGACAGCACAGCTTTTCCTAGAGCAGCCTAGGGATGGCTCCTGTAGCCCTGCTGCATCCAGCTGCCTCTTGCTTAGTCTGTTCAGACCCATTTAACTGTGCAGGTCACTGCTGTAGTTATCACGTTCAACCGGGAAAGAGGAAATTTCCATCAGGTGTCCCCAGCAGGCAGCCCTTGGAGTCACCAGACCTGTCACCTGTCTCACAGCGGTATCCTAGTATAAGCTAACGTTCGTGTCCTGCATACATTGCTTTTTCTAATATGTTTTCCATTTGGAAGTGAATTTAACACCACAAACCTTGGTGTGCACCACCTCTTTACTCTAAAATGAGCAACTGCAGCTCCACAAGCGTTTCCTGAGGGACGATGCAGGACTGCTGACAAGCACAGGGCACCACTCCTTACTAATGTCCTCAACTGCCTATTCATGCTTTCCCTGAATACAGGCACTGGAGAGCACATGTGCAGCCACCTGGTCAACATCATCATAGATTTAGCTGAAAACTAACAGTGTGAGGTTTTTACTAGGTTAGTTTTCAGGCAGAGCAATTCCCTGATCTGAGTAATTGTCAACAGCAATTTATGCCAGATCACTCTAATAGCAGAATGTAAATAGAAACCAGGTCTGCTGACTGCCAGAAATGTGCTTTTTTCATCAGATCAAAGAGTTGGTAAAGTAACTACAGACTAATAAACAGGACCAAAAGAAAAATGAATGAGCACAGGAAAACAATTTTTAAGTTCTGCATGTCCTTGCACATGGATATACATATAAGCAAATGTTTCTTGAGGAACTGGAGGCCCCCTCCTCCAGACATAGAAGTGGTATATACAGATTCTAGAAGAGCCTGTCAGACTCTGTTTCAATCTGTTTTAAGAACTCTGTCTTTTGCAGTTAATCACACCTTACAGACTAAAGGCTTTTGCAGAGGTTATCACATCCCATCCAGGCAATGACTGCAGGCACTAACACTTGTGCAAGTAAGTTTTACATGGTGTTTCAGCCAAACCTGGAAAAGCTGAGACCCCCTTTTCAGATCTTGAGAAGGCAGAGACCCTTGGAAATGGAAATGGTGCTTAACAGACTACTTTATTTTCCCAGTGCTGTTCATAAATTGCTAGATTTTATATTTCTTTTACATTCCTTTTCAGTGGTGCTGGTTATTATACCTTATGGAAGTATCTGTGTTGAAAAGAGGCTTTACACATGGGGAGCTGTGATCAGCTCTCCAGCTGAAGCAAGAAAATAAACAGAAAGACAGCAAGAGTCATAACCAGAATAAAAAGAAGAAACAAGTACATTCCTGGGCTTCTGGCAGTTGACTTTCTAGCCTGTTAAATTGTTAGAAACACCCCAAGCTGGTTTCTGGCTTAGATCAACGTGTATTTTTCTACATCCTTTCTGTGGCAGTGTTTGGAAGTTAGCACACAGCAGACATAAACAAACTGCTTGAAACCACCCTCTTTTGGGCCATTATGACATATTGGAATGGGCTGCCCAGGGAGGTGGTGGAGTCGCCATCCCTGGAGGTGTTTAAGAGAAGACTGGACGAGGAGCTTAGTGACATGGTCTAGCTGGGGGGTGTAGGGCTGGATGATCCTGGGCCCCTTCCGGCTCGGAGTGGCCTGCTAGGCTGTGAGGGTTCTCAGTTGGTGTTACCGCTCTGGGATGTGCTCTCGGTCTCTGTACGGGTGTTAGATGGTGAGTTGGACTAGATGATCCTTGTGGGTCCCTTCCAACTCATAATATTCTGTGATTCTGTGATTCTGTGACATCAATAATAGGGCCATTGGCATTCTGTGCCAACTGGCCTTAGTGACAGAGGGAGAATCTGGGTGCTTCACCTGCTGCTGTGGATGCTGCTCAGTGTTGGGAACTGCTCAGTAGAATGGAAGGATGTTGGTATTACAAAACCTGTGTGTTAAGAAATGAGTCTATCTCTGCAAGGAAATGCAGATATAACTGTGCTGAACGCTTTCATCACGTTTTGTTAAAATGGACTCTTTTTCCACTCACTTTTCTATGCCTTTTGCATGCAGTTCCACGACAGCAGAAACAACTTTCTATCCTAACTTTTTGGGAGATGTCCTGTCCTTTTGGCTGGAGACCTTGTTAGCTGGGCAGTTTAGGGCTACTGCAGGACCAGGGCCTCTGCAGAGAAGGGACTAAGTCACTTGATGAATTGACAAAGTTCCCAGCTATCCATCCACATTTGGATGTCTGTACTGCCTCACACGTATGAAGTGTCTTATAAAGATTAACAAATCTGTTCAAAATGAGCTGTGATTCCCATTTTGCAGCTGGCAAGGTGAAGGCAGAGGTGAATTCCTCTTCTCTGTACTTCCTACTTAGATTACGTTTGCCCTTTCCCAGTGCCTCAACCTATACACAAAAGGTTACTCCAAGAGGGCCTTCCAAATATCTAAGATTATAGAAATGTCTCATTCCAGATCAGGTACAAGCTCATATCTCTATAGAATTCCATCTTACTTAAAAATACTCTTACAGATAGAATGGATTTTTTGTTTGTTTGTTTTTACTTGTAGCTTCTAACCCATTTTTAAAGTACTTTTTGGTAGGATTTTCTTCCTGTTATGGTCGGAACTATTTAGCTTTGGAAAAAGAATTTTTATACAGTCAGCCCTCTTGCACTTCGCGCCCCCCATATTGCGGCTTCAGATCTTAGCGACATGATTTTTTAGCGATGGAGGAGACCCATTTCGCAACTACGCATGCATGACCTGCCGCCGTGGCAGTGGCCCAGGCAGCGGAACAGACGGCGGTGGGGGCGTGGGCAGCAGTAGGAGCAGCACAGGCAGTGGCCACGGCGCGGGTGATGGTGGTGGGGTGGCGGGGGCAATCACAGCAGCCGTGGGAGTGGCGGCAGTGCAGCCGCCATTCAACACAGAAGTTGGGCTATGCGGGTCCCAAATAAGACCGCGGGTCCGCATTATAGGAGACCTGACTGTA
>WEKX01002023.1:37980-68516 GCA_013390025.1 Pitta sordida
GCAGCACAGGCAGTGGCCACGGCGCGGGTGATGGTGGTGGGGTGGCGGGGGCAATCACAGCAGCCGTGGGAGTGGCGGCAGTGCAGCCGCCATTCAACACAGAAGTTGGGCTATGCGGGTCCCAAATAAGACCGCGGGTCCGCATTATAGGAGACCTGACTGTATTCTTTACCCCAGACAGCGGAACGGGCGGCGGTGGGGGCGTGGGCAGCAGTAGGAGCAGCACAGGCAGTGGCCACGGCGCGGGTGATGGTGGTGGGGTGGCGGGGGCAATCACAGCAGCCGTGGGAGTGGCGGCAGTGCAGCCGCCATTCAACACAGAAGTTGGGCTATGCGGGTCCCAAATAAGACCGCGGGTCCGCATTATAGGAGACCTGACTGTATTCTTTACTGTGAGGATGGTGAGACACTGGCACTGGTGGCCCAGAGAAGTTGTGGATGCCACACCCTGGGCACTGTTCAAGGCCAGGCTGGAGAGGACATTGAGCAACCTGGTCTAGTGGGAAGTGTCCCTACCCATGGCAGGGGAGTTGGAACCAGATGATCTTTAAGGTTCCTTCCAACCCAAACCATCCTGCAATTCCATGATTTTAAAACTGTACTGCTGGAAGATCTGAAATTAAAATTATTATTTCTCTTTATAAGGAAATCTCATTGGCTTTACAAAGAGGGTACATACCATTACCTTCACCTTGTGTTTTGAAAAACTAGAGATGAATGGCAACCCCCGCAACCCAAGGCCATGCAGAGCAAGTCCATGACAACCAGATACCACATCCTGCTTTTTTAATTTCTAGTTCCCTTTGAATAATTCTTAAACCTCATATAACTCTCATTAATTATAATTAATATAATTAGCCATATATAATTAATGCCTAAAATGCTTGCGGTTTGTGAATACCAAATAAGCTCGTGTTGGCTGCACAGTCTGTGTTCATATCCATCTGCAGCACCAAAGGCAATGCCAACAGCTTTATAGCTATGTGAATACATTTTGTGCAATTCCATCTCTGGATGGGAATGTGAGGGACACTGCATTCTCCATGCATTGATTTTAAACCCAGGCTGATAAAACTAGCACTGGATCCATTCAGAAATTGATGGGGTAAATTGTTCTGTCATTTTCACAGCTTTGCATTATTTTGTACAATAACCTGAAAGAGGACATTGGCAGTACCCCTAACAACTTCAGGAACGGAGGCCTAGAGGGCTGACAGAAAATCACCATCAAGAGATAGACGGAGACTATTTTGTCCTGTCACAAAATAAGCATCAGTTCACCACTCCGCCTTAACAGCTTGTCTTCACGTATTAAAACAAGCCTCCAAACCATAACTGATATAATTTAGTGTCAATAATTAGTTGCTGCTCAATCCTTTAAATGAATGCACTAGCAAAGCCCTCTGAGCTTCACCAAGATCAAAGACTTCTGTGCATAAGGGTCCCCTTCTCCTTAGTAGGCAGTCTTTCTGAAAGAAAGTGATTAAGTGACAAATTATTCTTTGGAGGTACAAGTGCTGTGTCAGCTGGGCTGCTTTCGTTGAATCTGATCCTTTCATCCTTACATTCATGCTCCCAAAGAAACCACTGGGTTAGGCTCTTGCCCTTGAGCTTGGGAACCGGTTGGAGATACGGACTTGTTCTGTGGCCAACATGCCAGCATGTAGGTGGGTGCTCTTCTCAGCTCAGGTCCTGGCTGAGGAGAGTAGAAATGGGGTGCAAAGCTTGATCTGCCTCTGCATTCACAGAATCATAGAGTACTTCAGGATGGAAGGGACCTGTAAAAGCTCATCTAGATGACACCCTCTGCAGTGATCAGGGGCATCTTCAACTAGATGGGGTGACTCAGAGCCCTGTCCAAATTGACCTTGAATGTTTCCAGGGATGGGACATCTACTGCCTCTGTAATCAGGGATACTTGGTTGAGTGAGGGACACAGAATCTAAATACCATATCCAGCTTGTGACTTTGAATTGGCATCTGGGCACATTTGTGGCAAGTAAAAATATGTATTGCAAAGGCTGACACCTGTTCCTAATTTGTACCTGCTTTGTCATTTTGTATTGGATAGCTGCATTTTTTCTTGCCTCTAATCATACATAGTGATCATGATAACTATACCTCATCCATATATTAGAACTCTTGATTAGGCTTCTCAAAGTGTATTATCTATTTTCCCCCACATCTTTAAACAAATCTTTGTCTCATTGTCATCTCACTGTCATTTCTCAATCAAAGAGTTACATACCCACAATAATATTATCTAGGAGTATTTATTAGCTATTTTGTAGTGCCCTAAATGTGCCATGGCCAGTGACAGCACAGAGCATGTGTTTGGAGCTCCTTAAAAACTTGCAGCCCTGTTCCAGACAAAAATGTCTTTCTTATTCTTAACACAGCTACTAATCAGGTTGGTAGAAGAATAATTAGGGCAAGCACAGCTGATATCTGAGGTTACACAACATATGAAAGTATTGACTAGAATCCAGAAGACATATTTTAAAAAAATCACTAACACAATCTTAAAAAACCCCCTTATTTCCTTTATGGTTGGAGCACAGTACCACAGTATCGCCGTGTTGATAAGGTTGGAAAAGACCTTGAAGATCATCAAGTCCAACCTATAATCCAACTAAAACCTAACAGCTATAACATTTTATATCATGGCCTCAGCACCTCATCCAGTCTACTCTTAAACACCTCCAGGGATGGCGATTCAACCACCTCCGTGGGCAACGCATTCCAATGCCGAACCACTCTTTCAGTGAAAAACCTTTTCCTAATGTCAAGTCTAAACCTCCCTTGTTGGAGCTTAAGACCATGACCTCTTGTTCTATCTCCAATGGCTAGAGAAAAAAAGATCGACCCCTGCCTGTCTACAACCCCCTTTTAGGCAGTTATAGACAGCAATAAGATCACCCCTGAGCCTCCTCTTTTCCAGACTAAACAGACCCAGCTCCTTCAGCCTCTCCTCAGAGGCTTCATCCTCCAGCCCCTTAATCATCCTTGTTGCCCTTCTCTGAACATCTTTCTTAAATTGAGGGGCCCAGAACTGGATACAATACTCAAGATGCAGCCTAACCAGTGCCGAGTACAATGGAAGGATAACTTCCTTTGCCCTGCTGGCCACACCATTCTTGATGCAGGCCAGGATGCCGTTGGCCCTTTTGGCTGCCTGGGCACACTGCTGGCTCATGTTGAGTTTGCTGTCCACTAATACGCCCAAGTCCCTTTCAACCGGCTCACTCTGTAAACATTCCATCCCCAGCCTATAGCTCTGCTTGGGGTTTTTATAACCAAACTGCAGAACCTGACATTTAGACTTATAAAATTTCATTCTGTTGGAGTCTGCCCATCTCTCCAGTTTGTCCAGGTCTCTCTGTAGGGCCCTCGTACCCTCTAACAGATCAACACGTGCTCTGAGCTTGGTGTTGTCTGCAAACTTACTCATGATGGACTCAATCCCATCAATATCATCAATGAAGATGTTAAACAGGACCGGACCCTACACCGACCCTTGGGGGACACCACTAGTAATTGGCTGCCAACTGGATGCGACACCATTAACTACCACTCTCTGGGCTCGACCATCCAACCAGTTCCTGACCCAGCACAGAATATTCCTATCTAAGCCCCCTGCTGCCATCTTCCCCAGGAGGATATCATGAGAAACTGTCAAAAGCTTTACTGAAATCCAGGTACACTACATCCACAGCCTGCCTCCCATCCACCAGGTCATAAAAGGAGATCAGGTTGGTCAAGCAAGACCTACCCCTTCTAAACCCATGCTGGCTGGGCCTGATCTCTTGGCCATCCTTTAGATATTGCATGATAGCGCCCAGCACTATCTGTTCCATAACTTTACCAGGTACTGAGGTGAGGCTAACAGGTCTGTAGTTTCCTGGATCATCCTTCCATCCCTTCTTATGCACAGGTGTCACATTTGCCATCTTCCGGTCATCCAGGACCTTACCCGTGGTCCAAGATTGCTGATAAATGATGTAGAGTGGCTTAGCAAGCTCATCTGCCAATTCTCTCATCACCCTGGGGTGAATCCCATCCGATCCCATGGACCCATGGGGATCCAAATGGATCAGCAAGTCTCTAACAACTGCCTCCTGAATTTCAGGTGGACTGCACTGTACCCTGGCCCCATCTACCATCTCAGGTAACCAATCATCATGCAGGTAACTTCAACTGGTTATTTTCTTCATAATTGTCTTGCAGTTTCTGTATATATTTGCAGACAAAAGCTTGTTACCTCTGAAGCATTCTCATTCTCTAGCAGGATGAGAAAACAGAGATAAGTAGGACATATTTGAACTCAGATTTCCATGTTCAGCTACTCCTTATGATATCTTCAGCCCCATAAGCCTTTTCCTTGTCATTTGGGGATGCATATTCATGATTGCAAAGACAGACCTGCCTGTTGTGCTGCCATCCCAAAATGAAAGGCTGAATTTCCCTTTTGCTGCCAAATGGCTTTATAAATTTTTTAACCCAGAGTGTGATATTTTTTCCATCTGACTTCAACAAGGAATTAAGTTGTGAACATTTTTAGCAACAACATCTGCATTCTTCTCTCAGGTAGAACATAAACAGTAGTGACGCTGTTTTGGGCAGGAAATGGGGCCAAGCTTTTCTTGGTCTGCTCATCTTCACAATGAAATGGCTATGTGAATGTACATCTCCATCTGGAACTACTCACACTTGTGAACAGGCAGGAGATGGTATCAAAGGAAAGCTGAAATCACCAAACTTGTAACTCCTTTTCTAAACATCATTCATTTCCTATTACAACAGGAACAAGGGATGGTGCATTAGCAAACTGAAAGTATACACTGGTTCTGATACACTGTGAAGATATTATCAGATAAGTGTCTCTAAAAAAAAAAGTAGTTAGTTCACAGAAATGAAACCCACATGAAAACTTCACTTATTTTTGTATGTTACATCATGTGCCGTAATGCCATGTTAATATGGACCTCTATACTACATAAAATTGGCATTCCATTGCTTTGTATATTCCACTACATTTGATAAATTCGCACAATAGAATGTGTTTCTGATAAGCTTCTGTAATTCCCCTGATAGATCAGTCATACAAGAGAGACAGAACTGACTTTTCAAGGGCACCACATGGCTCCCATAAATTTATTCCAGCTTTAGTAGAAAAATCATTGATTTTCATGGAGAACCATGCATATTTTGTAATAAAATACATTAGCAATGCCTGTTTGGCTTCCTTCTCATGTGACTTTGTAGGTCTGTGAGTAACTCAATTGTGCAATATAAAGATATTACTACAAAGTGCAAACACAGTGATACTCAAAGTCATGGATAAAAAAAAAAGATGCAGTATGCCAGCAGGGTACTCGTT
Organism: Pitta sordida; assembly: GCA_013390025.1. Lineage (NCBI taxonomy): Eukaryota > Metazoa > Chordata > Aves > Passeriformes > Pittidae > Pitta > Pitta sordida. The sequence goes on from WEKX01002023.1 coordinate 43,361, forward strand.
AATTTGGCTGTGCTATCTCAGATAATCCCAAGCCCATTCCAAACCTGTTTCCCGTTTATATGTGCTATCTTTTCTGACATTATTCCAGTAAAAAAAAAAAACCAACAAAAACCCCCCAGTATTTAGGTTATCATGGTTTGGACAAATGCCTAGAAAAGTATTATGGATTAATGATGTATTAATCAATTTTATTATGAACACAGACTTCTACTTGGCTGATAGGCACTAGCAGCTATTAATGATTAAATTCTGCTTTTGTTTACAGTGGCAAGAAAGAGATTCTGCCAATAGGAATGAAGATACTTTATGTCCCTAGACAAAGGGAAAAAAAAAGGCCCTTATTTGGTTTATGAAAATATAAAATGTTTTAAATATTTAAATAATGAGTCACTTGTGTGCTTTACAACACTGATTTACAGCATGTAGAGTTACTTAGCCTGTGCAGTTCGATGTACAAGGCCAGGTAAAAGATAAATGGGCTGTTAAAGTAAGAAAGTCCAATTCTGAGCATGGTCGTCTTTCTAAAAAATAGTTATCTTTGTTTCACTGTGGATGTGTCGCCACATAATAATCATTGTAGTCATTAGCAGTCCATGCTTCACTTATGCTTTTAATTTAACTTAATTTGTGCTTTGGAAAATCTCAAATTAATTCATTTCCCATTGACCTAAATATTTATGTCATATTTACCAATAATCCCACTCTAACCTGTTATGTTAGAAACTGTTTACAGGCAACATTAAGAAAATCTCAGTGTATAAGTAACATATTTAAGAAGCTGTTTATCTTGGAATTTACAAGCTTTAGTTTGGGAAGTGCATTAATTTCATTGTTTTTCAGGACAGGTATTGTTTCTAAGCTGTACTTTTATGCAGCTAAATTTTTCAGACCATATTTTTGAACAGGAATGTTCAGTAATGGCATAATTGTTAACATTCTGTATCTGCTGTACAATAAATTAAAATAACTTCTGCTAAAATAAATTGTGCTAGCTTCAACCTTTTTCAGAGCACCACTATAGCTATGTAATACATCTTGACAAGGACAGAAATGAATGATTAAAATTATTATAGAAATTTAATTTCAATAGCTGTTTCCTGAACCTTGTGATACTAGTTAGCTCCCAGCACCATCAAACAGATCTCACGCAGAGACAAGTGCCATCTATCGATAAAAGATGTATTTGAGTTGAAGAAGCCAAAACCAACCAAAAATAGAACCAGTCTGCCACCTGCTGCTGTGCAGAAGTACTTAAAGAAACACATTTGCTAGGCCTTGTACTGGCCCAACAAATCCATTCCTGGGTGGGCTGGGTCTGACAAAATCCTGCCCATTCTGCAGCAATTTCGAAAGTGTTGGTTAGCATTAAAATAGTAGGATGTTCTGTTCATTTGAAAATAGGCCACATAACCTAAGCAGCTGTCTTGTCTTCTTCTCCCCTGTACTCGGCAATGGTGGGGACACACTTCGGGTGCTGTGTCCCTCAATTCAGGAAGGACAGGGAGGTGCTGCAGCAGGTCTAGAGAAGAGCAATGAAGCTGGTGAAGGGTCTAAAGGTTAAGTCCTACAAGGTGCAGTGGAGGGTGTTTAGCCTGGAGAAGAGGAGGCTCAGGGGAGACCTTATCGCTTTCTACAACAACGTGAAAGGAGGTTGTAGCCAGGTGGGGGTCGGTCTTTTCTTCCACATAACAAGAGACATAGTCTAAAGCTGTGCCACAGATGGTTCAAGCTGGACATCAGGAGGAATTTCTTCATGGAAAGGATTGTTAAACATTGGAATGGGCTCCTCAGGGAGCTGGTGGAGTCACAGTCCCTGGAAGTGTTTAAGGAAAGATAGGATGGGCCACTTAGTGCCGTGGTCTAGCTGACATTGGCGGAGTTTGGTCATAGGTCTTTTCCAACCTAACTGATCCTGTGAGTGTGTTATTCTAGCACTCCAAAATCCTGGTGCGGCTAACTCAGGTGTTTGATGGTCTTGTTCAAGTTTTTGCTCCTGGAAAGGGGCCACAAGCTGGAAGTTCAGATCCTGCTAAAAGCAGCTAGGGGCTGGGAAGGTCTCAAAAGATCTCAATGAAAACATCACCATAAACCGTAAAACAAACAAACAAACAAACAAACAAGCCAACAAACCCTGCCCCCCCAGTCACACTACTGGTTTGATGAATCACCATTTTAGCAGCACAGGTTGATTGTTGAGGCTTTCAACAATGAGATCCAGGGCCTTTAGCTTTTTATGTATTTAGCGTCCAATACTTCGGTCACACGCAGCAGAGTGAATGTCGGGACGTGGAAAAAGGACTCCGCTTCCTAGAGGCTGTCCTAAGTAAGGTGTCCCTAGGAGCCACCGTGGAAGGGGCCAACTCCTTCTCCTTCCGGCTCGAAGGAGACGCAACATTTTTTTGACCTAGATATTATGGTAGTGTGTTATTGATAGGATGGTGTGTTGGCAGCAGGATGGCAACAGGTTAGGTAATAGGCTAGGTAACAGGTGATAGGTTGGACTCGATGATCTCTATGGTCTTTTCCAACCTCACTAATTCTGCGATTCTGTGAACACGCCAAGCACACCACAGCAAACAATGCAGCCGCAGCCCTCAGCGCACCGCACGCCAGGAGAGCGCGGAGGGGCAGCCCCGGCTCTGAAGGGCGGATTGGGGGACGGGGCAGATGCCCTGAACTAAGGGTGACAGGAAGCACAGCCCAGGGTGCGGGAGACACTGGGTGAGCCCGGCAGGGTGAAACAACCCCACAGCGGAGCGCCCAGACCGCCCGCGGCACAGGAGGCACAGCGGGCACAGGGGGCACAGCGGGCACAGTCCCCACAGCTNGGGGGGGGCTGGGGGCACCGCTGCTGCTTGCTCTGGATCGGCACTGGACGAGTTAATTGCCCGCTTTGGTACAGAACATTTCCCCTGAGCTGGCTGGGGACTTGTTCTCCCCCTTCCTTTCCCCCCAGGTTACTGAAGATACGTGTGAGGATGGGAGCGCCGGTCGTTTTCCGAGCGTGAGAATGAATACGGGAAATTGTGAGTGAGGAGGAAACTTCAGAGGAGTCCTGGTTTCCCCTGAGTAAATAAGATGTACTGCTGTTACCTTGGTAGTTTGACATCATGAGAATAGCATTCCTTTCTGATGGACCCTGCCGTTATTTTTCAAATAGTGTTTATTGTTGCTGTTCCTGTCAGCTTTCTGCAAGTGATACAGCCTAAATATTTGTTTTTCCTGAATACCGCATCTTACGTTCAGGTCGTAAAATTTGAAAATGTAATGACAGTCTGAGAAAAAAAAATTATCTGTAGCATCATAAATCTGCTTTTAGGCATGGCTGTGTGAGTAGTGAACACTGTGATCACTGCACCCTTAAATGCACAATACACGAACATCACATTACAGGACTGGCAATCTCACAAATGATACTTTTTTCCCCCCCCTCTCTTTTTAAAATAATGTTTGACCTGTATCAGAAAGCATTGATTCAGTTGTTCGCTGGTTTATATTTTTATGTCTGGTCTTGGCCCTGATCCTGCAAAGCACTAAAACCAGACACAATTTGAAACACAGGTAGGCCTGGGGGATAGACAAATTTAAATGTGTGCATTCCTTGCAAAATTGTAGCCTTTCTTTATATCTGCAGGTGCTTCGCTCCTGATCTGTGCTTTGGGTCTGCGAGGAATTTGAGGAATTTGTCTGCAAAAGCTTCACAGTACATTCACCCATTGCTCCTCGCTCAAAATAAATAATTTTTTCCCACGTTTTGCTGCTGTCACTGCGCATAAAAGTTAAGATTGGTTTTAGGCCTTTGAGTTATGAAACTGAATTTTCTAATATTTGCAAGCCTGCAGAGGAGAGAGATTTGATATTTAGAAAGTTGAACGGAATTGAAATGTCATTTACAGTTGTTAAGAAACAGAAAGTATTGACTGTAATTTCCCATTGTTTACCCACTACAGGGGTGAGACAATTATTTCTTTTCAGTGCTGGAATAACAGGCTGGAGGCTGTGGCTGTTACAGCAACTGACAACAACATGAACATTTGATTCATATCTGCAATTTAAGGAGAAGCCTGCGTACCTAACTTTGCTCTTTCCTGTCACCCCTGTGCCACTGTGGCCAGAATTGGCTTGTCCCTGCTTCTGATTACCTTGTTTGGTGAGTATGAAACGTAGAAATTGTACTTGCCTGGGTAACAGTTGTACTTGGGTAGGGTTTCTGTAGCCGAAATTTTGTCGCATTCTTAACTGTATTTTATTATTGGCTTTGAAGCACATGGTATGATGTAAAATTCCAAGTGTCTCTCTGGCAAACTGTTTTTTAACCTTTTTGGAAAGAGGCATAATTTACTGCCAGAATAATCTTAAACAATAACAAACCCAAACCCTGTGTTTTGTTTAAACAGTTGATTTCTTTCGACCTTGTTTAGATTAAGTCATTTTAATGATAGCTAGCATATGATGAAAGAGTCTTGAAAGATTTTAGTGTTCTGTAGGGTGTATTAATACTATAGAGACGTAGGCAGTTTACTTTTATCAGTGTGCAAAAGTACTTGACCTTAGCACAATAGGAGTATATTATTGTAAGTCTTAAGAGAATGACTGTTTCTCCAGAAGGAATCAGTCATGGCTGACGACTCCCAGAGAAACTTCCGCTCAGTGTATTATGAAAAAGTGGGATTTCGCGGAGTTGAAGAAAAGAAGTCACTGGAAATTCTGTTAAAAGATGATCGTTTGGGCAAGTTAATTTCACCGTTTCCTCTGTTTGGTGGCGTTCAGGGGCTGGGGAGGGAGTGATTGGAAATGTTGAGCTGCTGTGCTTACTACTCACTTAAGTTTTGCATCTTTTACCACTAATCTCTCAGTTATTGCTAGCAGACCTCTGAGTTTCAAGGATCTGAAAATCTGATTTTTAAAACTACGTATTAAACATTTGTCATCTTGCTTAGTTTTTTTTCCTTCTGTGATTCTCTGTGCTCAGGAAACTACAAGTATACCTATTTTAATCTGTGAATACATTGTCTCATGCTGTTAATTGCATAAAGTTTGAAACAATGAAGATTTTGTTATTGCTGTTGGTCCCTGAGGAGCGCCACCTCTCTCACAGAACAGAAAGATAAATGTCCCTTTAAAAAAGCCCTTAGCTTTTTTGACAGTGACATGATTTACAAAATGCCTATAAAAATGATACCATTTTTTCCTGATGGAACCTCCAGTAGTTTTACTGAAAATCAAGCCACTGTATATATTTTTCAAAATTGCTGCAGTTTGTCAGACGCATTGTATTCTCCATTGAAGTGGTGAGAGCATTTATTGTTAATATATGACGAAAGGGGGGATTACAATCTGCAGCTAAAGAGTTGTCATACTTGGCCAGATCAGAGACAAAAAACTATTTAAATTTATCTTGATTATTTTTCTTTTGAATTCTTTACAGATATTGAGAAGCTTTGCACGTTTAGTCAAAGGTTTCCTCTTCCTTCCATGTATCGTATACTGGTGTGGAAAGTGCTTCTAGGTATGGAATATAACAGAATGTTGGAAGATGTACTTTTTCTTTCAAGTTTGTTGTTTGTTTGGGGTTTTTTGTCTTTAAAGAGGTAATGACATGGATTATTCTGTACTACTTTGCCTGTTGATACGTATTTGGCTTATTTTTTATCTACAAAGGATTGCCATGGACAATGGCAATTCCAATTTCATCAGGGAGACCAGCAGCATCAGGCTGTGGATTGGCTTGGAAGCTGCTGTCTTTTACTGCCTGTGAACTATCCTACATTATTATTTGGCTCTCCAGAGTACATGATACGGATCCTGTATATGTCTCATGTGAAGATTTTTGGCATGTGATTCAGAGTTGGGAAGATTGGTGACTCCTACCTCAGAATGGTTGTTTTTGCAAAATAACCATTTGTGAGCCTTTTTCTGGCAAAGGTAAAAAAATGAACAGTGCACAGAGGACACAAGATCTGATTATAAAACCTGAAGTTCTTATCATTGATCATTGAACTGACAGAGTAATTCTACTTTTTAAAAGCCTTTGCCATTGAAAAGATTATTGTACCCTGGGCCCTAGTGAAGAAGTCAGCATCCTTTAAAATATTAGTACTAGGAAATATATTGTAGGAGTTTTGGACAAGTGACTCAGTACAAAATTGTTCAGCCAAAATTATAATAGCAATATATAGTCTCTGCAAAATTGTGGTGTTTTGCACAACCAGTGATCAATCTTTGACTGTTTCTGGTAGATTATCTGTGAAACATAGGATAACATTTAACACCTTCTGAGTTAACTGCATGGAAACTTATAATGATTTTTAAGAGGATTTTGTATTTTAAACAGAGAATGATTCATTTCACTACATGACGTTGTGTCAGGGGAGGTTTAGGTTAGATGTTAGGAAAAGGTTCTTCACCCAGAGTGTGCTTGGGCACTGGAACAGGCTCCCCAGGGAAGTGATCATATCACCAAGTTTGACAGAGTTCAAGAAGTGTTCGGACAATGTTCTCAGACATGTCTGATTTTTTGGGATAGTCCTGTGCAGAGCCAGGAGTTGGACTGTGATCCTTGTGGGTCTCTTCCAATTTGAGATACAGTAATACCTTGCTCATTCACGCCTTCTGATTCGTTTCTTTGGTGATTCACAGAATATTTTTCCGCAAATATTATTCAGCTATTCACGGAAGCGGTGTATAGTCCCATGGTGCTGTGGCACAGCCTGGTCCCATTTCTGCTGCAGCAGGCAACCCAGGCCGCCCACCCACCCGTGCCAGGAGCAGGGAAGTCTGCTGTAACACGTGGCATGGTGCAGTCCTCTTCTGCGGCAGGCAGGCCGGGCTGCCTGTGCCAGGAGCGGAGAAGCCTACTGTAACTCGCAGCACGGCACGGTCCCATTCCACTCTGGCCAGGAGCCCGGGCCACCCAGCCGCCTGTACCAGGAGCCTGAGTGCATGTGTGTGTTACTGTTTCCATAGCTACACTCGGGGGAGGCAATGCCGGTGGTGGAAGGTGTGTTAACCGTGGCACAATCCAGGCACCAAGCGCTGTGTTGTCCCCAGGGGCTGGTGATATCCATAGCCCCAGAGAAAGCGCTCTTGCAGCGCAGCTCCTGCCGAGTGCGATTAGGGACTTCTTGTCCCTGTGGACTGGCGAGCATATTGTAGCTGCCACAATTAAAGGGAAGAAAGCTCTGACTCTAATGCCCCCCGCCACCGTAAGGGACTCCAGGGTGTTGCAGTGTTGCAGAGTTGCCATATTCATGGCAATAACTTGCTACATCCATGGTGTGCCCATATTTGCAGATTGGGCGATTCATGGGACTTGCAGGAGACCTGTAACCGGCCAATATGGAGGTATGACTGCACTCTGATTTCAAGTACCCGTCCTGTCATTTTGTATATTCCTTGGGTGAATGGAGGTGAACAAGCACTTCTCTTATGCTATATCTCAGTGTTAACACTACTTTGAAAATCTGGTTATTGATAAGAAGTGCAAAATATCGCTCCCTAAGTAACTGGAGTGACAGACCAGTCCATTTTTGGTGGGAGGTGTTATGTGTCCTCTAGATAAAGTTAATAGTTGAGGAAAATTTTGCTGACAGGATAGGCTTCCTTATCTCAGACATGTGCTGAGGCTTGATGCTGTTGCATATCAGCAATGTCTCCATTAATTTTCTGTTCAAGTGTCATTCAGGATGGTTTTTAGACATCCCTGAGTTGTTTAAACTTCTTTTTCTTTCTGCCCAAAGTTGTCTTCTGTATTTGAGGAGAGCAGTTGGCAGTATATACAGTCAGACCTCCACATTCATGGGTTACAAGTCTCCTGGAGGTTCTGTGAATCACCCAGTCTGTGAGCACGGGCCTGCCATGAGTATGCAAATAGGTCACGCCCATCTCCCTGCCCCCTGGCGAGTCTGGAGCACTGGAGAGTGTTTTTGGCACCTCCTCACGGCCTCTCACAGCACAAGGGAGCAAAGTGAAGCATTTCTGAGCCCTCTTCAACTGCAGAGACCCCTGGAGAATCCATGGGCTTCGGCCATGCTGCTGCTTTTGCCGCCACCAGGCTGCTGTGCATGCTTGCGCTGCTGCTGCGATGGGGAAGCTCGCCTTTAGGCCGTGGAGGGGAAGGGGGTCGGTGGATGCTTGGCTTGTTGCCCTGGAGGAGGATGCGGTCTGCTGGGGATGACCCTTGTGTGCCCAGGCTTGGGTCAGCGGAAGATTTTTCCCTTTAACTGCAGTGGTTATGATACATCCACTTGTCCCGAGTGCAGGAGCTGCAGCAGTGGCTGTATGGACCCAGCAGAACACCACCTCTCCCTGCCGCGGCAGGGGAGGGCATGGGGGAACAGAAGGCTCCTCCTGGCGTGGTGGCAACAGCGGGGATGCGTGCCACTGCCCCGTCCCAGCACACAGCACTTGGCCAACTGCCACTGCAGCCAGCTCAGTCTCACTTTTGTGGGGCACTTTCCCTGGGGCTACGTCTGTCACCAGGTGCAGCGGGCGTTGGGTGCACAGCCCCCGGTCACACACTGGGCTTGGTGCTTGGCCTCCACTGCAGTTGCACACCTATCAGCATTGCGTCACCTGCCTGTAGCTATGGAAACATTAACACACACCCACGGCAGACAGGCACTCCCCACTCACAGTCCGCAGGCACTCTGTGGAAAGGTGCTGGTGGGGACAGATGCTTGAGAGCACCTCATGCCAGGACACCCGCAGGGAGGAGCGACAAGACCCCCCGCTTCTGGCACAGGCGGTGCCACAGGAGTATACACTGCATGTTATAAACCTCCCTCGCACGCGACCTCCGCAACACTCCCAAGGGAGCGGACTGTGGCAGTCCCCAGCAAGCGAGAGGCGCCACCCCCCTGCCCTATGGGGGGCGTGCCAGTCCCGCCTCACAGGGAGCACCAGCGCCGCCCCTTGGCAAAGCAGAGCTACTGTGTGTGTATCCCCTGGGAAGATCTGTGGATAGCTGAGTAATAATCGCTGGAAAATACTCCATGAATCAGCGAAGACATGGATCAGTAGGCACGAGTACGTGAGGAATGACTATACGCAAAGTCACGATGTTGACTGTATTCTGGCATAACATGAAAAATGTCTTGCTCTGTCCCAGCTTTTGAAATGCAGTCAAGTTTGCCATTGGAAAAGAAGATAATTTTCTGTCTGTTCTGCTTGTAGCTAAACTAAGCCATTTAATGGTTTAACACTTGGCAGGAGTATTTTTTTCTTTAATGAGAGATAAAAGCGGCAGGTAGCTTGTTTCAGAACTGATTTTTGAAGAATACTTTGTTCTCATGGGTTTCTACACTCGGAAAAATTCTGTTCCACTAGTGATATGAAGTTGCAAATTTTTTTGCCTTGGTGTGAGTAAGTTTTTGTTTGTGTTGAAGCCTGTGACAGTTTTGTTGTGAAGATCATTGCATGACAGGATTGAATAAAGGGAAGGATTGAGGGAAATGTTGAGCATCTCTTCTGGAGATGCAGTTTAATTTTCTCTGTTTTTCTACCCTAATACGTTTATTCTTATTTTTTTCCTAGAGAACTAGAAAAAATATTAGTGTTGTGGTAAGAAAGTAAAAAGCATTACATTGCAAAGTGCCTGTGTAGTATTCTTAAATTTTAATCTGTAACTGATTTAAGCTGTGTGATTGATTTTGGTTCTGAATGTTGTTTTAGAGAGATTTATTGTATGATACAGTGAGTAAAGACTTGTCTGAGAGTAAATTGACTAATAATGCAATGTAGAGTACCTTTTGAATTAGTCATCTCTGACAAAGTGTAGAATTTGAGAAAATAAGCAACTATTTTGTTTAAAAATCATTCTGCACCCACTTTGTTTTCAAAACAAATAGAAGCCAGGCACAAATACTGTTCTAAAACTTAGATAGGTATAAACAAATAACAAGCAAGATTTCTCTTTTCGATTGCTAATATTTTTTCTTTTACTTTCTTTTTTTCTTATTTTGCTTTAGGGATTATTCCTCCTCACCATGAATCTCACGCTTTGGTGATGAAGTACCGGAAGGAGCAATACTGGGATATACACCACGCTCTTCGTGTAATTCGTTTTATTAAGGACTCTACCCCACAGGTAGATGTTTACCTGCGGATTCATCAACTGGAATCAGGAAAATTGCCTCGAAACTTGGCTTTTCCATTGGTCAGTTGTCATTTAGCAGTCTTTTAAATAAAGTGTTTTATTGAACTTCAAGCTATAAACCAGTGAGAACCTGAACTGAAGTCACCCCACAAATACACGTAGATAGACCAAATCAGGTGAATGGAAAACAGAAATACTGGTATAAAATGAAAAATTTTAGTCCAAGTGCTTTTCCCTTTTTCTTTCCCACAGTACTTACGTAAGATTTTATGCCTTAGAATCTCTTTTGTGCATTTTGTCTGCTAGCTTTCAAGCATTTTGTACTCCAGTGCACTTCAGTTTTTTTATAGCACTGAAATGAAAATGATGTACTCCTGCTGGAGCTCATAGATTCTTACATGTCCTGGAACAAGGATAATTCAGAGCCAGTACAAGCAGTGGTCTAATGCAAAGTGCACCATATATTTAGATTATTTGCTTTTAAATCTAAGCTTTAGTGTGCTGACCTCCTTTTTATGTGAGTGTGAAATGATCAGGGCTTCTGTCAGGTAATGCACACAGTCTGCAGTTTACCGTGTAATCAGATAGAGTTCAGTGAGTGTGTTGTGATGATAGGTCAGTAGTGTGATGATAAAAACAATGTGTGGTTCTTTTGTATAAGCCTCCATGAATGAAGAGATGATGAGCTACAGGGCTTTCTGAAGTGGTTTTTATGCTGTATTTAAAGTTAATTTATCTGTATTCACTCTAGCGTAGCTTAATTTGTTAATTTTTTCGTCTGTAATCACAAATCCTGACAAGAAAAGTTCAAAATTAAAAAAAAAAAAAAGAAGTTTTTGTGTTGCCAACCCTGGAGGTGTTCAAGGGGAGGCTGGACGAGGTGCTGAGTGAAATGATTTAGATGTAGATGCTAGGTTTAGTTGGACTGTAGGTCAGACTAGATGATCTTTGAGGTCCTTTTCAGCCTTATCTATACTGTGAACACTGTGAAAATTCAGCAGTATTTTGAACTGGAGAATTACATAAAGCATTCTCTTGTCAGAGGGAGGAGAATGTTTCTGTGCCCTTACCTTTGCATAAGAATGTGGCTATGGTACCCTGCAAGTCTCCTGTGGAGAAATTTCCTTCTTGTTGGCATGTGACCCAGTGAGCTGGGAGTTACTCCCTTCTGGAGCATTATTGCCTTCTGAGCAGAAGTTTTGTCAGTGCATTGCAGAGAGCACTAGCTGCTCTCAGTACTGTTATAGGGCTTCATGGAGGGGTTGTTTAGCAGAGCCCCAGTTATTAGTCCTGTAACTTGGGTTTGTTTCGCTGCAGAAAGCATTTGTTCTCTTCAAGCCAGCCTATTTTCAGTGCAGTAACTGTCCCCTTAAATTTATGAGAGTTTACTGCTTAGTAATAGTAATATTACTAGTAATAGTAATGTGGGTGTTTTATTATGGAGGCCGAGGGAATAGAAAGATGATGTTGTATTGATCTAAATATTTTGAAATGTTTGTGTAACAAACCACAGAAGTCTGCTAAATAAGGTTTGTGCATCTGACAGCAGAGCGTTTAAGTAGTGATACGTGTGTATTGCAGCAGTCTGGGGGGCAGAGACATATCCCAGTACTCTTTAAGACTTTCTGTGCATTGAAACCTGTGTTCCTATAGCTTATTGCTCCTGAGGGTTCCAGTAGATCAGGCTGTGGGTACACAGGGCTTGTTACCCTGCCTCCTAATGGAGTCAGTGCCGCCTGCATAAGGAAGGCTGTGAGTAGTGGGGCAAATAGCCTTTCTTTGTGCATCTTCCCAGTTTACATAGTTCCTGAGTTAGCTGTTGGCATGAGGTCTAGCTGGTTGTAGAGTTAGTTGCTTACATCTACACTTCATGCAGCCATACATCTGTGGTTTAGGCTGTGACTTCTGATAGGGACGTATGTCCTCCTGAGAGGAGATGGTGCCATGTCCATCACATTCATCTAGTCGTGGATTGTGTGGGAGTAAGATACTCATCACCTGGAAAAGGTGTTTGCATCGAGGAAGTTTATGTCAAACCAGATGATTTTCTGTATGTTACAGGTAGGTCTGCATCTTTTTTTTTCAGTAACTAACATCCATGACAGAAGGGTTTGAGGGGACTCTTAGGCCTGTAGCAAGGTACAGGAAGAAAAATTCTGCTGCTCTGCAGTATAAAAATGTGGTCCAAATAAGCAGGATTAGTGATACCTTGTTACAATGTAGTATTTTCTCATTTGAAAAAATTGAGAACCTTAAAACAGTTGCTCCAAACTCCTGTTTTGATTTTAGAAGCCCGATCATACTTGCTCTGCTTTAATAAGTGTCTGTCATCACAGTGCAACTGCTGCCCGATGTCTTATTTAGGTATGTGAGAACAGCTCTTTGTCTATGCTGATTTCTGTTTGTTTTCCCAAATAGCAGAGGAAATGAATATAAGAATAATTTAAATCACAATAGCCCAATACTTCTGTGTAGCTCACTTTTTTGGCTTTTTTTCCAGGAACCTGAAGATGAAGTGTTTCTTGCTATTGCTAAAGCCATGGAGGAGATGGTGGAGGATCCCATAGAATGCTACTGGCTTGTCAGCTGCTTTGTGAATCAGCTGAACAGCAAGCACAAAGATTCCTTACAGCAACTGGTAAGGGAAAACCACTTTTTTTTTCCTTTCTTTTTGGGAGGGGAGGCAATAATGGAAAGCATTAACGCATGGAGACAACTGGAGCATCAGAGGTGACACCCTTGGATTCTGTTCCGCCTGCTGTTTTGAGAAAATGAGAGGAAGTGTGTTAAAGCTGTGCTTGTGCTGTCCTGCAGGACACTCTGTGCAATGTAGCATTAGAAATTAGTTTTGTTTGTTAAATGGTAATTTTCAATTGCATCTTGTTTTCTTTTTAGATTGTCTGAAGGTTACGAGGCATCTGATTATATTTCTCACAAATTGGTCACTTAAGAATTTTCTTTCTTCTAAACAATTGAAAATGTTACAAAGTTAACATCTTGATGTATGTTTGCTACTTTTTAGGCTGCATCTCTGGTATCCCTGTGCTGCTCATGGGAGGGCAGACCAAGCACAGTTGTTCTTGCTTTATAAATGGTGCAGGGTACTACATCTTCAGTATGTTACAAATTAAGTTACAATAAAAAGCAGAACAGTTTTGTTTTAGCACTGATCGTTTAAACACTGTCATAGAATGCTAATTTTTAATTTCTGTCTTACTGATTTATGAATTTAAAATTTGATTGTAAAGAAAATGCGTCCTTATCGCAGTTACAAAACCTTTTGTAATTCTTAAAATAGCCTTAACAGAGAAGAAGCTCTTCAGTTAATGATACCCACTAAGGTAAAAGTATCAGAGTACCTGTGCAACAGAGATCACCAAATGAAAATTTGTTACAGAAAATTATGCCTGCCCTTTGTTTGTTATTCTCTTGGAACCAAGATAAAATTTTTAAACCTACCTCCTGTTTCTGGAGGTGATACACTCAACTATACCAGTTTTAAAAATTCCTTTCAGAGGAAAAAGGAGTATTTTAAAGAAATTATGTGCTCTCACTACATAAAGAGTGCCAAGTGTCTCCCTGCTTTTTTTTGTAATGCAAACAAGGTGTACCCTGAATTTATGAAAATACACATCATGTGCTGCATTAAAATTCAAACAAAATGGGAAAATTGTCCATGTTTATGCTTCTAAGTGTTTTGGAATTTTAAACAATAAACCAGTGTCTGGCTTTTAGTGAGTTGCAGAAGGATTTACTCTCAGAATTGATTTTCTGGGTTTTGCTGCATTGTGTGTAGATTTTTTGATGTGTGCTGGGACGATTAGATTTGAGGTGAATGAAAGTCAATTTTACTCGTGAGGGTAATTAGTGCACCTTTAGTCTCTGTGTTGCTTTAAGCTCTCAAGCACCTCCTTGCATTAGAGAATGCTGCATATATTGGAAGTTCTGCTAATGGTCAGCAATTTAAAGAAGCCGAGATTGTTTGTTTAGATAAATACATAATTATTTAATTTTAAAAGTCAGTAACACTCATATTTTGGAACAGTAAAAACAATACAGGTTCATTATTTCAATATGTTATTTTATGCTGATTGAATTTCTAAGACATTACATGCCTTACAGTGTGCATTAACGGTGAAGGTGTTCTGATGTTTGGTATCTAAAATTTTCCAATCCTTTCTCAGCCAAAAATTCTGGAGCAGTATTTGAACATTGAAGATAACAGACTCCTGATGCATCTGAAGGCATGTGGCGCAATGAGCAAACTCCCTTATGACCTTTGGTTTAAAAAGTGCTTTGCAGGGTGTTTACCTGAGTCTAGTTTACAGAGGCAAGTTCTTTTTCTTTTCTTTTATTTCTGTTCGTAAGTTCGTAATAATTCTAGCTTTTTGTCATCACTGGCAGGGAAAGAACTTCTGTACTTTTATCTGTGAGATTCTGGTGTTAACTTTATTGCTGACTTGGAAATGATAAAATTGGATTTAATTCCTCTTGTTACTGATGCAGGATAATCAATCTCTGTATGTGATCATTTCAGCCATTGAAATTGAAAAGGACTGGAGTTAAGTACACCAGCTGATTCTGTTGGACTCCTAATGTCTCCTGGGATTTGAAACTCCAAATCCTCCCTTAGTGATAGATGGCTTAATGGTAGTCAGTTTTCTGGCTTTTTTAACCAAAATCCTTTCATAGGGAATGATTGTAACATTGTCTTACTGTCAGATGAAAGATTTTGCGAATGTGCACTGGTTTGGGGTGGGATAGAGCTAGATTTTTTCAGAGTAGCTGTAGTAGTAGGGCTGTGTTTTGGATGTGTGCTGGAAACTCGCTAACAGGGATATTTCGGTTGCCGCTGAGCAACACAGCATCGTTCAGCTCCTCACAGCAAACAGCCTGGGGCTGCACAAGGAGCTGGGAGGGGGACACAGCCAGGACAGCTGACTCCAACTGACCCGAGGGATATCTCATTCCATATGGAGTCATGCTCAGCAGTAAAACTGGGGTGGAAGTTGGAGGAGGGAGCACTTATGTGGTTACTGGCTGGGCATCAAGTTAGTTGATAACGGGCAAATGTTTTCATTTGCATCACTTGTCTTTCTTGGGTTCTGTTTTCCTCTCTTTGTTAGTTTCTTTTTATTCTCTTTACATTTTTTATTATTTTTAATTATGAAACTGTTCTTTTCCTCAGCTCGCAAGTTTGTTTCTTACTTCTACCCTTCCAATTCTTCCCCCATCCCACTGGCAGGAGTAGTGCGTGAATGTTAGTTGTTGGGTGGAGTTAAACCATGACAGAATGTTTATTTCAAAAGTACTAGGGCAGGTTGAGTAGCACAAAGTTAGTGAAATAGTGGATTGTATCAGGGTTCTAGAGTTAGAAATAGGTTGTTAAGATTTTTAAATGGCAAAATTCTTGTGCATGGCATTTCACTGAAGGGCTTTTGGAATGAAGCTTGTATGATTTCTCTACTTCTGCTGCTTGAAAACTACACTGGAAAGCAGGAAATTCAAACTTGATATAGAGAAACATATTTTATCTGCATTCCTAAGAGTTGCTAATAGCTGAACAGGATATGGCACAACGAAAACAATGGTTTCAGCTGCCTGGAAACTGAGAAGTAACAGGATTCAAGGGAAGTTTTACTTCAAGGAAATCACTTCCAGGGCTTCAGTGGCTTCTCTACCTGGGACTTAGCAGTATCTTCAGGCCTTTTTTTTTTCCATAGGCTTTTGTGATCTTTGCAATCTGCTGCATTCAGAACCTCTTTGTTTGTCTCCTAGCAAATATTTTTGTTTAGAGCTTATGTGATTCAATATTGCTACTTGGTCTTATGGCCGAGGACTAGAGCTGAAAGAGGAATTTGCATCAGAGCAGTTTTGCTCTTGGAAGATAAAGACTTTCTTAAAAATTCCACACAATTATGTGTGATTTTCAACAGAAATGGAACATTTTATGGAGCTGTGTCATCTTGATAGTGTAAAAGAAAAAAGCTAGATGAAGAGTTTTGATTTCATAGTGCATCTTGACAGAATATTTAGTTTCAAACTTCTACCATCTTGAATCAGTTTATTTATATATTTTGTCTACTTAGAGAGCATGTTTAGCATTCACATATACTGCTTGACCTTAATGAAACACAATATTTTGATTACCTGGATTTTTTTTCAGTAAACCCTGGAATATTGCAGGGGTCGGGTCTGGAAACATGCTGGGTGGGGCCGGGGGTGGAGTGTTCTTTTTGGCCTTTTTTGTTTTTCTTTTATTGTTACTGTTGTGTTACTTTCTTATTTTTTTTTCTATATGTATATGTGTAAATAATTGTTGCTTCCTTTTTCTATATTTTTTGACTGAAAGCCCCTTTGATTCAAAAGGTAAAGTAAAATACATAAGGAGGGTTTTTTTGCCCTTTCCATTCCAGGAAGGTTCTCAGCTGCCCTGGAATGTATTGTTGTGATCTAGGACAAGCTGGTAAAGTGTGGGGAAAAAACCCACCGTGTATTGAAGCTGTGAATAATGAAGTGTGAAGCAGCGAGGGATCACTGTACTTTCCCACACACCCCCCTTCCCAAGGAGAAGGTCAAAATATTGGCTTTTTGTATTCACTCTGAAGTAAAAACAAATTTTAGTGTTGATACTTCTGATGGCAGAGCAATCCCTTTTCCCAACAGTGCTTGTGGGAATATGATAAAAGTGTAAGTTTTCCTGGCAGTTTAGGTTTCTGAATTATTCAGTTGTAATCGAAATGGCCCTATTCACTAAGGAAATAATATACTTCATGGGTAGCATGTGACAGATGAACTTAATGAATGCTTGGAAATCCAGTTTGTATTAAAATCTAGGAGCCCGAATGCTCATCTGAAATGGATCCAAATGGCAGTGTTGGAACTGCTGAGATTTGAAAACAGGCCTCCAATTCTCCTGTGAATTTTGCTTACTTTTTTGTCAAGTGAGAGATGATGAGAACACAGTCTTTTATGATTTAGTACTGTATCTCTTGGAGAGGTTGATTGCTTTCTATAAATTTTAGTCTTCTCTGCTAGGCAGCTAAATCTAAATTTCCTGGTTTTATTTTTTGTTTTGATTTCTTTAAGGTGTACAAGACTTGTATATGCTGTGCAGAAATTTTCTTTGATAGTGGTGGGATGAAGTTGCACAATACCAGCTTAAACTCTTGACAGACATTGCCATTGAGTATAAATACTTTTTTATAGCACGCTTCCAGCGATACCATAGGTGAAATTTATACATCAGTTTTATTTAAATAGGCTTGGAAAATGTGTGTGGATGAGTTTAGTGTAGAAGGATTTCCTTTGAGCTTATGCAGTGCCTTTGTGTACCGTAATACACTTGAGATATTATGTAGCAAACTTCTTACAGGTGCCATATTGGTGAAAGAGAGGAGCAGACTGGCCATTTCAAAGACTCTGTATCCCACCTGGAATGTAGACAGGGTACTTCCTGGAATATGAACCAGCCTGTAGCACAGGTTTGAGAGAGACAGAAAGGTGTACTTGTCTCTGAAACAGAGAACTGGATCATGTCCTTGTTTTCGTACTCGTCATTGGCCTGTTTCTGTTTGCTCCATTTCTGTAGCAGCATATCTGCTGATCTGTTTGGAAAGCCCCATGCCTGGAAAGCTTTCCAACGGTGCTGTTTAAGCCCTCAACTGGCAATTCCTGCTCTTAAAGCTCAGTGTCCCATTTGTGCATTCAGCTCTACAGGCAGAATGGCACACTGGCTGTCAGTTTAATCCGGCCCTTTCACCCCAGATGATCGAGCCACAACAGAAGCTGTGCAGCTTTGCAGTTGTAATTGTGAACAAGCTGGGCATTTTTTAATGGCCTAATGATGCCAATCATGTCATATGCCCCTGGCTAATGTTGTTTGCATTCTGCACTGAAGGCTTGGCATTACCAGGGTGGCATTAGGTTATTAGTCTCTTGCAGCTTGCTAGTGCCAAAGTATTTGGTCATTCTCCTGAAGTCTGACAATTTTTCAACTGACACTACCCCATGTATTAATATATGGCCTCTGTAATTTCACATCTGTGGTCTCCATGTCCTGCATAATTTACATCTAGCTGTAAAAATCTATGTAATTAGTTAGTAGGAACAACAAAACTATGAAAAAGGCCTTAAATTTACTATGGAGTGGGAGATCATGAGAATGTGCATGTGGGCTACTACTTCTGGGAAACTGAATTCAGTTTGCCTTTGTATAAATAACTGAGCTGCTTCCCAGCTCTGTAAATGGATGGGCACAAAATCATGACATGACATTGGGATGAGGTTTGTGCAAGACTCATTGTATTCCTCTGTGCCCAGTTACCATTGAAGGAAACTCGGAAGTGCAGGCAAATGAGAAAGCATTAGATATATGTGGCCTGGATGACTGGAGGACTAGAACCAGAGAAGAAGACCAAATGCGTATCCTACAGCCGAGGGAATACAAATGGTAATACAGTGACCCCTCAGAATTTGCTGGGGGTCGGGTCTGGGTGGGTCCTGCGAGTTATGAAATCCGTAAAGATACCGAACCCATGAATATTCAGCTACAGTTGGGTCTCCTGTATCGCGCACCCGCGGTCTTAATCCGGATCTGCATAGCCTGACTTCCATGTTGAATGGCGGCCATGCTGCCTCCGCTGCCTGTGCTGTCCCCACAGCCGCCACTCCCGCCACTGCCCCTCACACTGCCGCCGCCCGTACCGCCCCCACTGCTGCCCGAGCCACCACCGCTGCCCGTGATGCGGCCGCGGTGGCCAGTTGCGCATGCGCAGTTGCGAAATGGGTCTCCTACATCGCTAAAAAATCATGCTGCTAAGATCTGAAGCCACAATATGGGGGGCGCAAAGTGCAAGAGGGCCGACTGTACTTCCCGCCTGTAGCCACGCACCCTCCACTAATAAGGTCTGGAGGGGCGGTCCTGGGAGTGTGGCTCACACTGTAGCACCTTATTAAAACGGAGGAAGTGCCGCTTGGTGCTTCCTGGCTGTGAAATCCGGGGTCCGGGACATTCTGCGCACGTGCGCGGTCTCACAACTCACTGAAAATCCAACCGCGATTAATTGAATACATGGATATGTGAGCTGCGAATATGCGGGGATCACTGTATTGCAGAAAAAGAGAGGGCAGCAATGATGTGATTCTTCTTGTGTACTACTGAGGATAGTGGTGTAGGAACCTCAGAAGCTGCCTGAAGAATGGCATCCCTTCACACACTAGTGCACACAGAATAAGTTGTATCTTGTCTCCACAGAAAGCTCAATGAGAAGTAAGTGGTTTCATTTGCATCATCCTCAGCATGCTCTTTGCTTTCAGAGCTTCCTGTTTCTTCTTATTTTTCCTTGTGTTTGTCGCTACTGTTTCAGTGTTTGAGATATACCCACAAGAGCGCTCCTGTGGTTAGTTGAATGGTTGTGTTTCAGAGAGGATGATAGTCACACAAAACATAGGGAATTTAGTGTCTTCCTTCTTTTTCAGCATTCCTGAGTAGAGCTGTTGGCACAGCTGCATGATGTCTATATCTTGCAGCTAAACTGCTGTGGGTTTTTTCCATTTTGGACATAGTTTATGTTGTTGTTCCGGGCTCTGCCGGTACAGACAGGATTCTGACTGTTGATCACAGTATTGCACAGTCATTCCCCCAGTCACTGTCGCTGGTGGAGTTGCATTCAGAGTCACAATGGCTGGAAATGTTAAGGCGAAAAATACTGCAGCAGACACAGCTGGAACTGGGGTTGTTCAGCCTGGAGAAGAGGAGGCTCAGAGGTGACCTCATTGCTGTTTGCNCCTTGTGGGTCCCTTCCAACTCATAATATTCTGTGATTCTGTGATTCATGCTGGCATCTCGTCCACTTTTCTGTGTACCATCTTCCAAAATTTGTTAAGACACTGATGATTTAGATACTGCATCTGCCTTGCCATTGTTAAAACATTTGTTCTGAAATCAGACTAAATAAAGCAGGAAAACAAAAGAGTCTTTTCTGAGCATGGCATGTAACCTAATGTAATTATGGAGACTGAAGTCATGAGAATTGGAAGCAAAATAAGGAAAGACGACTGGGTGTTTTGTACTAGAATTAGTAAATTTGTTTTCAAATCAACATGAGCTTTAATGTGAACTTTAAAAGAGATTTTCCATTTTTAACGTCTCTTGCTCATTGTAGTTGTCATTCATAATGACACATTTGATAAGGAGGGTGCTTTAAAAGTAAACAGGGATGAGCTGTACAGTGTGGAACAGGACTGTCATCTCAGTTTCTTATAGCCTTGCTTAAAGCTTCTCGGCCTGACTTGAACATCAGTGTAATATTTACAGTGATCATTTTTCCAGGGATGCTTGAACCACAAAGGAGGCAGTAAGATTTTGACCTTGGGTTAGGTGTTGTTCCTTTCCATATGAGAATTGTACTCATTTTTTAATCATAGCAAGACAGGGAATTAAAGCTGAATTGCAAAGGGGAAAGAAATTGGCTGTGCTTTTTTATCCCATCTGTCCATGTGGGTTTTTTGTTTCCTTCTTTTGTAAGGGTAATCCTGAGGATTTTACATATTATTTTCCTCCCTTCTTCATTATAAGCTAAAATCTAGGCTAAATTTTTTGATCAATGGAGAGGTGGTGAAAATGAAGTAAAAAAATTTAAGTGAATAGGAGGGTGAGAAACTGACAAAGAGTTGCCTTTAGTCACAATGTGAAGAGTAAGCACTGTCTAGCAGCAGCAAGCTTTCCACATTAGAAGTTACAAGGTTTTTCACTGGCATCTGGTCCAGCCAGTCCCTCTGCTCAAGGAGGATGCCCTAGAGCCAGTTGCCCAGGATCAAGTCCAGACAGCTTTTGAATGCCTCCAGGGAGAGAGATGACCTCACCTTTCTGGGCAACCTGTGCCAGTGCTTGGTCACCCTCAGCTGAAAAAGTGTTTCCTGATCACAGAATCANCTTCCCTAGTCTTACTGACAACACTATTCCTGATGCAGGCCAGGATACCATTAGCTTTTCTGGCCACCTGGGCACACTGCTGCCTCATGTTAAGTTTTCTGTCAACCAGCACTCCCAGGTCCCTTTCCACCTGATCATCCTGCAGCCACTCCACCCCCAAATGTTCAGAGGGAATCTTCTGTGCTTAATTTTGTGCCTGTTGCCTGACATCTGTTCACTGGGCAAAACTGGAAAGAGTCTGGCTCCATCCTTTTTGGATTCTCCTATCATGTATTTCTATACATTGATGGGATTTCACAAATCCTTCTCTTCTCCAGGCTGAGCGGTTCCAACTCCCTCAACCTTTCCTCATGGGAGAGATGCCGCCGTCCCTTCATCATCTTAATGGCTCTTGGCTGGGGTCTCACTTCTTAACTCCTGGTTTAAAAGTGTGATGCCTACGTGTCTATTCAGCTGTCAGAGTTCATGTTGTGCTTGTGTTGTGCTCTGTTGGCACTCTGGGCTGAAGGGCAAATTTGTCTGTGAGAGGTCATACAAAAATTGAGTTGGCTTTGGAAGGAGCACACCCATAGATACAAATGTATAGGTGCACTGCAGAAGGTGTTTTTCAGTTAGTGTGACTGTTCTCAGAAATTATGGAGGATAGTATGTGGTCTTTGTCCCCCATGATGTTATTTGGAAGAAGAAATAATTTGAATGTGTGCCCTGAAGGAGCAAGATCTGTAATCTTCAGAAAGTCTTTCTGACACAGCTCTTAAAATTCAAGAACTAAAAATAATGCAAGCCCGTAAAAGCTGCCATCTGACAGATGGTTTCACACTGGTTTTGGATAAAGTTTCATCCCGAGTCTGTTGTTCTGAGTCTGAGAGAGAGAGCTGCTGGGTGAAGGATGATTTCAAATTGTTGCAGGCTGTTTTGGTAGTAAGGATCCATTTTAATATTCATTCAGCTTCTGTTGCTGAAGTATGTGCAACCTTTGGAGGCCTGCCCTTCAGGTTTTCTTAAAAGCTCAGATACAGTTTCATGCAAGTGGTGGGAGTGCTTAGGTGATTCTGAGGAAGTCTGTGCACAGTGAGGTGGATTGGAAGACTTAATAGTTGTTCTTTGTGCCTAATTGAAACATTATGGATTGCATGCTGATAGGTCATATTTGTATCTGATGCAGCAATGACCTGGAATATTTGGCTGCTTGAGATGTAGTAGTTCAGTAATACATGCATTTGAGTTTTCAGCTACTTAACTGTTTGAAGAGTATCTTTATTAGATGTGCTAATGAAGTTTGTTTCCTTTTTTTTTTTCACTAGGAAAAATTCTCACCTTTGCCGTGTGTTGTAGAGTAGTTGTTACAGCTCAGGCTCTTAAAACAACATTTGCTTTTTGTACTCGAGCTTGTAAACAGTTCAATTTCTAAACAGTAACACGCAATATCAGTACATCAATACAACAATTACTGCTTGCCGTCCCTCTGCTCTGTACAGACTGAGGAGTTGATAAAATGTCTTTTATCTATCCTGACCCAAATAATTCAATACATTGCTATTGTTCAGAAAAATAATCAGAAAAGAGGTGATTGTAGGAAGGCTGTTCTAGCAGATAAATAAACAGATAAGCACTGCAATAACGTTTAGTGATTCCTTTTCACTTTCTTGCAGGGTTTGGGACAAAGTTATTAGCGGATCCTGCAAGATTCTCGTTTTTGTTGCTGTGGAGATATTATTAACTTTTAAAATGAAGATAATAGCACTGAATACTGCGGAAAAGATCACACAGTTTTTAGAAAATGTAAGTATTCTATTGTGCTTTTATGAAAATGTGTTTCAGCCTTAGTTGTTTTCCTGTTGCAGATGTACCACAAGATATTATTACATCACTTACTGAGAATAGTGGAGTAGTACAAAGGTGAAGGGAGAATGCACAGGAATGAGAGTAAAGATTTTTTTCTATCAGGAGGTGAGGCTTTCATAGAAGGAAATTATTTTTAGGCATGAGGTATGTATTATCTGCGTTTGTTCAGAATTGACAATATTCCTTTTGACACTAAAGGGTTTTTCTGAGAAGATACGTGCAGGTGAGGTTAGGTTAATTTCTCTGACAGCTCCTTAGAGGAGTTAGTTTCTGGCAGGGTTATTTGGGCTTCTTGCCTGAGTGTGAATCTATAGGCTCGAGATGTGTTTTCTCCTGATGTGAGGGTGGGGTTGTGAGTCTGACCTGGAACTTTCCTGACCCTGAATAGTAATGAGCATCACAGCCGGACTGTAGGGTCCCAGTGTAG
This sequence comes from Pitta sordida, assembly GCA_013390025.1. Taxonomy (NCBI): domain Eukaryota; kingdom Metazoa; phylum Chordata; class Aves; order Passeriformes; family Pittidae; genus Pitta; species Pitta sordida. The sequence continues at coordinate 66,665 of WEKX01002023.1, forward strand.
CCCAGGTTAGTTAGATGAGATGTGTTTGTGGTCATGGATGGCCTGCTGTCGAGTCAGGGATGTGTGAAGTGTGAGATGTCTGTAAATAAAAGCTTTTTGTCCAAAACCTGGAGGTTATATGGTGTGTGTAGGACTGAGGCGTGGTGTGATGGTAGGGCAGGAGAGATCTGAGCTGGAAATTCGAAGTCTTTATTTTAAACAAAACAGTACAAATGAAGTTCCGTAATGAGACATCTTTTGTAGATTCCTCAAGACAACACTGATGCCATTGTGAGCAAAGCTGTTGATCTGTGGCGCACACACTGTGGGACTCCAGCACACTCAGTCTGAGAGCTATCCTCGTTTGTGACAGCTTGGGAAAAAAACCCAGACATTTGAAAAGACATTATGTACCACTCTTCCCTCACCCTAGTGTGGTGTTCTTCATTAACCTGTCTGTGTAAACATGCTGTTAAAGCATAGTGACAAATATGTAAATATTTTTCAATAAATACTGATGGAATGAAGATACCTGGCAGTGGTGTGATCATTTCCAAAGTGTTTCTTGGTCAGCCAGCTACAGCATTTTGATTGCAGTGCTCTCTTGCTTTTGCAGAGGTAATTCTTGAAGCAAAGTGAATAGAATTACTTGTAATTTAAAAATGTTTCTGTATGCCAGCTTGTGGCTGATATAACTAGTTACTCCTTGGAGGTGTTTGTAAGGTGAATGTACTGAATGTTAATCTGCTGGATGGTGGACAAGCATGCCTTTGCTAGAAATGTAATTGTACTCTATTGACACTAAATTTTCAGGTCAATGAGGCTTCACGAGGCTGAGGTAAAGGACATCACAATGACCAGGGGTGACATCCTCTTCTGAAATGTTTTAAAATACTTTGTTCTTATCTGTCAGCCAGCTCTCTATGGCTGTATCTCCTTCATTCTTCGTGGAAGATGTTCTAGAGAAGTGGATCTGTGGAGGTAGGGACAAAATCAGTCAGTATAACTCAAAATTACAGCCCAATAATAACCAATGCCTCTGTTGAGTGCTGTAGTGGTTTGACCCTGGTGGGATGCCGGGTATCCACCAAAACCACTCTCTCACTGCCCCCTGCAAACAGACAGCAGAGAGAAAATATGACAAAGGGTTTCATAACTTGAAATAAGGTCCATGAGAGATCCCTTACTGATCACCATCATGGGCAAAGCAAACTCCAAGTGGGGATATTAATTGAACTTATCACCAACAGGATCAGGGCTTAAGAATGAGAAGCAAAATAAATCTCAAAGACCCTTTTCTCCCTTACCCCCCTCCTTCCACCTTCTACCTCCCACCCCAGCAGCCCAGGGAGATGGAATGGGGACTACAGACAGTTGTTGTTTTCTGGTGCTGCTCAGAGAGAGGAGTCCTTCCCCTGCTTCCCATGGGGTCCCTCCCACAGGAGTGTTCCAGTGTGAGTCCATCCCATGGGCAGCAGCTCTTCACTGCTGCCACTTTTCCGCAGGGTTCAATCCTTCAGACACAGGCTGCTCCAGTGTGGAGCAGGCCACAAGTCCTATCAGGAAAATTCTGCTCCAGCAAGGACTCCTCTCCCCACAAGTCAGCAGGTCCCTGCCAGGACCCTGCTCCAACATGGGCCTCCTATGGGATCACAGGCTCCTTCCAGTATTCACCTACTCCATCATGGGCTCCTCCGTGGGCTGCAGGTGGATCTCTGCATCCCTGTGGTCCTCCATGGGCTGCAGGGGCACAGCTGCTCCACCATGGTCTTCACCACAGGCTGCAGGGGAACCTCAGCTCTGGTGCCTGGAGCACCTCCTGTCCCTCCTTCTGCACTGACCTTGCTGTCTGCATTGTTGTTCACTTGTTCTC
>WEKX01002023.1:69754-80523 GCA_013390025.1 Pitta sordida
AGTCAGTATAACTCAAAATTACAGCCCAATAATAACCAATGCCTCTGTTGAGTGCTGTAGTGGTTTGACCCTGGTGGGATGCCGGGTATCCACCAAAACCACTCTCTCACTGCCCCCTGCAAACAGACAGCAGAGAGAAAATATGACAAAGGGTTTCATAACTTGAAATAAGGTCCATGAGAGATCCCTTACTGATCACCATCATGGGCAAAGCAAACTCCAAGTGGGGATATTAATTGAACTTATCACCAACAGGATCAGGGCTTAAGAATGAGAAGCAAAATAAATCTCAAAGACGCTTTTCTCCCTTACCCCCCTCCTTCCACCTTCTACCTCCCACCCCAGCAGCCCAGGGAGATGGAATGGGGACTACAGACAGTTGTTGTTTTCTGGTGCTGCTCAGAGAGAGGAGTCCTTCCCCTGCTTCCCATGGGGTCCCTCCCACAGGAGTGTTCCAGTGTGAGTCCATCCCATGGGCAGCAGCTCTTCACTGCTGCCACTTTTCCGCAGGGTTCAATCCTTCAGACACAGGCTGCTCCAGTGTGGAGCAGGCCACAAGTCCTATCAGGAAAATCCTGCTCCAGCAAGGACTCCTCTCCCCACAAGTCAGCAGGTCCCTGCCAGGACCCTGCTCCAACATGGGCCTCCTATGGGATCACAGGCTCCTTCCAGTATTCACCTACTCCATCATGGGCTCCTCCGTGGGCTGCAGGTGGATCTCTGCATCCCTGTGGTCCTCCATGGGCTGCAGGGGCACAGCTGCTCCACCATGGTCTTCACCACAGGCTGCAGGGGAACCTCAGCTCTGGTGCCTGGAGCACCTCCTGTCCCTCCTTCTGCACTGACCTTGCTGTCTGCATTGTTGTTCACTTGTTCTCACCCTGCTCTTCTCTGGCTCCCATCTTCATGTACCCTTAGCTTTTATTTTCTCTCATCTTCAATATGTTATCACCGAGGCTTTACTATCACTCCTTATTGGCCTGGCCTTGGCCAGCTGAGGGTCTGGCCTGGAGCCGGCTGCCATTGGCTCTGCTGGACATGGGAGAAGCTTCCAGCAGCTTCTTGAAGAAGTCTCCCCCATAGCCCCCCTGCTGCTGCCAAAACCTGGGCATAGAAAACTCAATACAAGTGCTCTGCTTGAAATTGTAATTTGATTCTTGTTTGGGTTAGATCTCAAAATAAATTTAATAGTGTAATTCCTGATTAAGTAAAAGTAGAGTCATTAGCCATAGATAGAGATTTACTGGAGAACTGATATTATTCTTATAAAAGGGTAAAGTTCTATTTCTACCTCTTGCATTGACCAGGGAATTTTATATAAAAATATGTTACTTTGCTGTTATTTGACTCAAATTGGTGCTCAGTATTCCAGGTGTGCTCTTTGCATTTGAAAGAGTGTGTTTAGCTGGTATTTGGTGTAGGGCAGACTTGAAATGCTTTAGAAACTTTTGTTTTTAACTAGGTCAGGTTTACCTTGCAGCACGTTAATTGGGGAAGCCTGAGACACATCTGAGGTTACCCCTGAAAACCTGGGAACATGATCTGTGCTGGCTGCTGAGATGCTGCTGTTAGTGTGGCTGGAATGCCCGAGTTTAGCTAGTTCAGAAAAAAACATCTTTGTGTCTTCTTTGAAATCCATTGCTGTGTCTGCACTGTAGTGTAATCCATTGAGTTCCCTTCAGGTGCGAGCTTGTTTTCGCAGCGTAGACATGGGAGCTGGGCAGGGGGGACAGGAAATAGCACACACAGTCTGTGAACAACAGTCCTGCATTCTGTAATGTGCAGTGTTTCTGCGTTTCAAATAATGGCCACAGGTGCAGTCTGAGAGATTGCCCACCTGAAGACTGCGCCCCAGGCTGCACAGCTAATTCACAGTCCCAAAGGTACGTGTGCATTATCCAGGGGTTTACGTGGCAGATTACTTGGTCATTTAAAACACAAACAGTGATGACACTGAAGGTGTTCAGCTGTTTCAGTCCTGAAGGAGAATCAATAACTCATATTCCGTGAAGAGAGGTGCACTGAATCAGGATTAGAAATGCAATCAGTGTTACTGCTTCCAGACTTGCCAGTGAGTGTTCCTCCAATTACTATTTGACTGAAGGTCCAAATGCTTTTTTAATTTGAAGAAGCCTTTCCCTATCAATAAGTCTTGGAGCTGCACAGAATCACAGACTGGCTGAGGCTGGGACCTCTGGAGTCCACCTGGTGCACATTCCCTGCCCAAGCACAACCACCTAGAGCCAGTTGCCCAGGACCATGTCTGTGTGACTTTTGAATGTGTCCAAGAGAGGCCCCACCACCTGTCCGGGAAACTTGAGCCAGTGGTTGGTCAGCCTCACAGTAAAAACTCTCTGTGTTTCCACATGATCAACAGTAATTTTAGTTAAACATCCCACTGTACGTGGGATGGATCCTCAAATCCACTGTAATGTCCAGCTGAAGTCTGCAGCTTTTTCAGCTCTCTGTACAAAGAAGGAACAGGAGTGTTTAATGCAGTGCATTATTTATTGTGGGCTATGCTGAAGGAAGGGAGTTCTCTGGAGAATATATAGTGCTTCCTTCACCAATCTGGCAAGAGACATCTTTGTGTCTCTTACGGATCCATTCACAAACCTTCACTGTGGATTTCTGAGGGAATCAGTTCATGCTGCATTCCCAAAAGACTGGAAGTAACTTAACACTCAAGTAATTTTTGGTGATTGCCCAGTTGCTCATATGCTCAGTAGTACAAAATGCTTTAGCTCAGAGACCTGTTTCCCAAGAAAGCAGAACAGCACAATGGGAGCTTTCACTGTCCCCACCAGGTGACAATCAGGGGATCAGCTGAAGCAAGGTACCTTTAAGGTCCCAGCTGCAGCAGAGTCTGCTGCTTTGGACACCTGGGTCTGTGCCTCCAGCTATTGTCATCGGCCTGGGATTGGAGGCAAACAGTTGCTCTTCACTTCTTGAGCTAAACCAGAGCAATAGTTCTGGTGTCGAGCTTGGCACTTTTAGTGGGAAATCCGAGTTTGATCATTTATCTGCTATGGACGACTAGTTCCTGACACAGACTGTTTCAATGTTGCACATAGTTGAGCCTTGGCTAAGTAATGTGAGGAAGGGGTTATCTTTGCTATTTATTTTCTATTAACCTTTATGTCACCCAGAAGGAGCATGGTAGCAAGTCACCTGATGGTTATTTTTCCTAAGAAGTTTCAAATTGAGATATTTCGTGTTTATTCACATTACTTCTCCTTGTCTGGCAGACTGTGTAACTGCTTGCTGCATGCTTGAGTGTTCATTTAGAACTAACTGCTAAGTGTTGGGTTTCTTTCCTTTTTTCTTTCTTTTCCCTCCCTTCCACCCCCAGACAATAGTGAAGCATTCATTCACTCTGGACAGTGAAAGCCCACCCCCTGCTAAGCCTTCCTCGGCCAAATATCTTCATGGGCTTTGAAAACAAGGAAAATAAGCCTAATGTGGTCCAGTTCTTCCCTCAAGCAGCTCTTTCTCTCCAGAGGGGTTTAGAGCAGTGCCACATGTCTATGCTCTCCCATGTTGCACGTACCAGTTCTTTTCCAGCTGATGTCCAAATGTGATGGCAACTCCAGATAAGGAAAGTAATTGCAGGTGTCAGAAGATGATGCTTGAAAAGTGATGAGTGATTTGAACTCTAGTTAAAGGGGCCTGATAGAAAAGCAGGAGAGTATGGAGACAAAAGTAGCTGAAATAGAGTAATTCAGAGACTAGTAAAGTAGTGGCCCAGAGCATGTTTCTGTGGCTGGGAGAAATCTCCACATGGGACAACTTCACTCGAAGACAAAATCTTTCTGAACACCACAGCTCCTAACCACACGGCACAGATTTGCCTTAAAGCCAAATTTTTGTTCATTCTGCCACTCAGGGAAGAATTTTAGAAGAGACTTTATGCCATTTGTAGCTTCCGCTGGCCAGTGTGGGAGTAGGCTGGTGTTGCACCACCTGCACCTTGTCCTGGCTGCTGCTTCAGGGATGCTGTTGGAATCCAGACAGGCACCAGAAGCCATCAGCTCCCACTGCTCAGGAGTAGGGTGTCTGCTTTGTCCCAGAGAGACCAGCTCAACGGTGTGACCAGGATGTGGCCACGCTGTTGTTTTTGGATTTGGTTGTCTGGGAACCTTGATCCAAGGGGTGAAGGGGAGAAATGAAGGTGTGGAAGATTATGCCAAAGCAATCTGACCTTATTCCTGTGCTGAGCTCACAGTCAGGCACTGCCAAGCAGCAAAGTGTGTTCGTGCAGGTGTGTCTGTGAAATGGAGAATTGATTTTTTTTCAGCCTTCTCTGTTTCCTGCCTGAAGATGGCATTGGATTGCAATTTGATCGCTAGTAATTACATAGACTTCATTGAAGGCACACACATCTCTTCACTTGGATTGCTTTTATCAAATGCTTCCATTAAAACATAAAACCCCAACCCTTTTCTAGAGGTCTTGGTGCAAAAGATTGGACTGTGTTCTCACATTCCCTGTACAGTATTTTTATTGTTAAAGCACAGAAATTACTGTATGTAACCAAACCGCTATGGACTGCTGCTGTGGAAGCCATAGCTTGTGGGAGAAGGGGATCTTTAGTCAAAAAACTGCAGTTTTGTTCACTTTGAAAACAAACAAAAAAAGCCCAATACCAGAGTTTTGATCATGTTGTGTCTCCCTATCAACAGGAAGAGAAAATTCCCTTAAAACTATTACAGATCTTTAATTTTTGTGTAAATGGAAACCTCTGTGTGTGTCAGGGGAGGGGGAGCTGCTCCCATCTGCCAGTTATGATGTGGTTATTGTGGCTTGAGGTTCAGAATTCTTGCACCATCACTTATGAAAACTGAAGAGCCTAAGCAGAGCTGTTACCTTCAGTACTTCCTGCGTGAGGCCAGTGAGCCTGTTTGAAGGTACGTCCTTGTTCAAGCAAAGGGTTTTTTTCCTGCTCTTTTTGCTATCCAGAAGCTTCACCTTGTCACAACCTGAAATGCTGTGCAACCACTGAAACTACCTGGGGGAAAAAAAATAGATGAAAAGCCAATATGGACATACAGGAAAGGCTCCTCTGATGAACAGCAACAGCACTTGCTGGTGCTACCCTCTACCCAGTGGACCTATTGAACAAGGGCTTGTAAACAGGGAAGGGAGAGTAGACCTGGCAAAGGCTGCACATTGACTCTGGCAGCTGGCACTGGCAGAGTGTTCCCTTTACCAACAACACTGTGGTGACAGGTGGGGGTTTGATTGTGTTTGGGGATGTGTGTGTCTAGTGCAGACTGTTGCGTTTGCTTTTCACCACCACGGCGTTGGGTACAACTTCAGCAGCTGAGCAACTTCATCATCCTCCTTTGCTGATCCAGCTCATCTGATATGTCCCACCATTCTGCTCTGGTAAGTGTCACATTTCTGCTTTGCTTTGCTCCCCACTGGCTGGCAAAAGGAGGGCCGGTCTCCTTCACTGCATCCATGTGTTACATTGCCAGTCACTGGGACAGAGGGTGATAAAATACACAGGCACAGGAATGCTTTTTTTTGAAATTAATTTTTTTTAGAAACTGCATACATCGGAGACAAACAATAATTTAAATACCATGCAGTTTCAGTATGTACAAAAACTAGGACATAGAGATCCAGTTTAATTTTTTTTTTCTAGTTATTTACATCGTTTTCATACAGCCATAATCTGTTAAATTACAATACTGGAAGAGCACGATTGACAGCCACCACACTCACTCCTATACAAAGACAAACTATATACATACACTTGGATATCAACTGGAAAATGCAACTGGTGCAGGAGTAACTGGGACACATGGGAATGCAGGTAATGTGCCCGTCACCTCCTTGTGTTTACAGAAGTTGTTCCAAGCTCGAGCAGACTGAAAACCTGGGAAAAATAATTTGTCCCCTTTTTATTTCCTGATTTTTTTATTAGCCTAGTCATCTCCCATGGCTATTTATACAAAGTGATTTTATTTGCAGGCACGTTAGAGAGCCCCTGTTCATGTATAACTATGGGTTTCCACCTCGCCCATCTATTTTTATGAGTGCAAGCTTCACTAGGCATGTTGGAAGGGCTCTTCCCTCTCTTGGTTTATAGTGTTTCCACTGCACAGGTGATGCTGTAGAAATAACAAAGGGTGAGTTTGCTGAGTAGCTGTAGTGATGACAGAGTGCTGTGGTTATACATGGATTAGGGTGAAATATATTTGGTAATGGACTCACTAAATGGTTTCAGGTAACGTAAAATAGCTGGAAGTCTGTTATATTCTTTCCCCCCCACTCCCTTCTCTTCTGATAATGCCCAGAGTGCTCACTAGGAATTGCCTAGACAGAAAAGTTGGCCTGAGCCCCATCCCTGTAAATCTGCAGCCTGAAACTTCTTCAGCTTGCACGTACCCACCCAGTGGGGTGTAGGGCAGGCAAATGCCACAATGCCCACCTTCCCTCTGAGTCAGAATTTTGTTGCCAGGTTCTGGTAATGCCATCAGGCTTCCTCACCATCACCTCCAGCAATCAAAACTTTTTTGTCTATAGATGTTTTGGAATTGCTTTTTCAATCCCCACTATCTCCCCACCCCCTGTACCCCCATTTCCACTTGATCCTTCCACAGGCTGTAGAACAGATGTCACAATAGTTGCACATTTTAAGGATTCAGTGAATTAAAACATTTTTCTTCCTTCGCTTTAGATTATGATATCAATTATAAGCCTTGGAGATGGATGATCGAATAGCCTTTTTTTTATCATGTTGATTTTTCCATTCTCTAAACTTAATGCAATTTCTTTATTACCACTGTGTATTAATCTCCACTTAATATGAATGAGGATGACTGGTATTAACAGAGTCTTAGCAGGAATGCCATCATCTTTACGTCCTACAATATAATCCAGGTCAAAGGGAGAGAAACCATGAGTGTTTGTTATTGTTGTTGTTTTTTACCCCCAACAGAATCACAGCTACGTTACCATGATAGAGATGGCTTTCACAAAGAAGACAAGTGCTCAAGAAAACAGATTTAAACAAAAAAAGGGACTAGCAGTTCCGCAGTCTGTGTGCAACTTCCCATGGATGCCAGAGGAGGGTGTGGAAACTGAGGATGTGCTGCCGTGGTCAGACCCTGAAAGGCTCTGGAAAGATGCTTTGACAAAGGTTAACTTAGCAAACTACCCAGACCCAGTGAAGTTAAAAGCAGATGAAATGTCAGTTCTGCGATGCTTACGGCAGTGCCAAACACTTTGTATGGCTTTTCTCCTCCCCTTCCCCCTTTTCAGTAATAAGCTCTATTTGCCACTGGGGAGAAATATGGAAGTTCTTCTGCTTGTGTCCTGGTGTCTGCTCAGCCAGGAGTTAACATAATTATTAATAAAAAAAAAAGAATTAAAAAAAGGTTGGCTGCATGTAGTTGCCTTGGGGACAGCATGAATTATGGGGCAAGGCTGAGCTTGCCAACTTCCCTACCACCAGCCTACTGAGTCTTGTGATTTCTGTCACAACTGCTCCTTTCCCTTTCACAGTGAACCGCTAAGCAAACAATGCCAGGCCAGGTGTTGGATCCACACTGGGAACGTAAAGACTTGTTGCTCTTCAGAACAGCTGCCTTGCAGAGGCCTTTCCCAGCACGATGTTTGTGTAGCCAAAAGCATGGAGGCTTTTCCCTCGCTTTTTTAAAGCTGCAATGCAGTCTTGTTATGTGTGCATGCGTATTGGACTGAACTTTTAAAAACACAAGCCTGATGTTTTAATGAAAATGACCCCAAAGTAGTGTATTCCTGACTAGTATATTAAGTGCTCTGCCTTTGCTGCACTGAGCTGATAACATTGCACATTGAAGGCTTTCACTACTGATGAGCTTGTATCTAAAACAACCGTGAGCTGGTGATGCCAGGTTCACTGTGTTTCTTCAGAAACCATGACCAATCATCACCCAGTCTGCGAAGTGTCTGAGGCATGACACCACAAAAACTAGGCACCAGAAACCAGCTGGTTTTTCCTTTCCTTCGATCTTCTACCCTACAACAGCCAATTCTTATTTAATAGCAATTAACCCATACCACTGCAAGGATTGGCTATGGATGAGAACGAAAAGCTTTCACTTGTCTCTGATGGACAGCAAATCTGTGAGGCAACAAGTACTACCACTTAGCACAGATGGGGTGTGTCAGCCTTTGAGCTGCCACTCCATGGGCCTTTGAGCTGCCACTCCATGGGCTACACACGGGTCCTTTTGCTGTACTCCTGCAACCAGAGGAATGAGATGAGGCCTGAGAAGAGGCAGGAGTGTTGGCACTATGCTGCATTGGCCATTAAATGCTCATGTGTGAGAGGCTTGTCAGCCCACAATCGATGAAGGGCAATGGCACTGGGGGAGGTGGATAGAGAGGCACAGAAGAGAGGATAGATACGTGGAAGACAGTGAGAAAGAAAAAAATTAGTAAAATAATAACAGAAATAACAACACTGTAGTAAAAAACTTTGGCCTTTCTGTTCAAACTGTCGCAGCAAATTGCTATTACGGAAGAAAAATGGCGTCCTGAAGTAATAATCTGGAACTTCTTACAGTAATGTTGCTACAGTGCTTTGGGCCATGGTCCCAAAACATGGCATTATAGTTTCTTCTAAGAGCTGGAAGGGAATCCCGATAATGTTTGCCCCAGCTTGCTGGCATTATACTAGTTAATGACTTGATTCTGGAAGGTGGTGGCCTAAGTTCAGAAAAGCACTCTAACATGTTCAGCTTCAATTAAGCCTGTCAGACATATCCTTGATTGCAGTGAGGCTGTGTGCATGCTTACTTACTGTAGAGCACACACTTAGTTGGCAAGTAAACCAGGCCCAGAGTGACCAGCTCTCTGAGCTCTGCTTGGTCAGTTTGTGTGTTAAAGCACTATAATAAAAATAAACTAAAACCAAAATTAGAACCAGTAAATTCAGAACACCTCTGAGTTGCTGTCCTTATGCCTCAGCCGTGGGTACCAGTGACAAGCCCCACCATCCATAAGAATGCACCAGACTCCTTTTGTTAGGCCAGGTAACAAAATGTGTCACGCTTTGCTCAGAATGAGTTTAGGATCAGTTCTTAAAACACCTGATACAGAGAGGATAGATATCCCTCATCGAACCCCAGTTCCTCCTGTGGCATGTCCCTCTGCAGAGCTGGTGGAGAATCCCAGCGTTTCTTGCTGCCGGGTGCACATTGGCCTGGGTGGCAAGACAGACGACAAGCGGAGTGAATGCCATGCAGCGACCATGAAGGGATGGGGTTTTGCTTGCTTGTCCTCAACACTCTTGTCACTTACTGCCAATGGGTTCACAACTGGGTTTAGAAAATTATATACTTGAAAGAGATGAAAAAACAAAGAGTTCCTAGAAATGAAGCAGTCTTCAGCAGGGAGTCCTGTTCTTTAGGACACCTTTTCCTGCTTGGAAGCTGAACAACGTCTACTGACTGGCCATAAACTTCTCAAGGGAAAAAAATGCTTCTCTAGTTAGATGATATTCACAGATGGGCTGGCCCATAGAGGTGTTTTGCTCCTTCACTGTCCTCATAAGGTGCTTGCAGCCTGCAAGGAGTGTTTTGGTGTCAGTGCTTTAATGCCAGAGGTGCTCATCTGTTGGAGACTTTCACCCAGGCCAAGTGATTCCCTGAACATCTTCTCAGGGCTCTCTGGAGTTGATGACAGAGGCTTGTCAGGATGAGGGGTGCCTGAAGACAGAATGGCTGCACCACCAGCTGGGCTTGAACATGTATGGCAAATCCACATGCCGGGAAAGTCCTATACATAGATGCCAAGTCTTGGCACGATTCCCACCAGGGGTATTTTCTGTTACTGAAGCTTGGACCAGCAGGTCTGATGATGCTGCAGTACTCATCACATGTAAATACAATTTTCCTTTTTTTTAATATTTATTTTTCTTCTTTCTTTTTTTTTTTTTTTTTTTTTAAAAAGGCAGTTCGGAAGATTTACATTGAACGTAACAGGGAAGTGAATAATACCAGCACTTATGGTTCCTTTTAGTTATGTTTTGAAGATGGCATAGTAGTCAGGTAGAATTGATCTGCTACGGTCTATGAAACCTGAAACCCAATGGAAAAAAAAAAGAGAGAAACAGTAAGATAATATCCTCACATGTATATTGTACAAAAAAAAACCCTGGAGAACTAAGTGCTACAGTGACACCATTAGGTAGCTCAATTCCTGCAGCATTGACATCAGTCATGCTGTCATTGAGGACCCAGAACAGACGCTCACACTTCCTTGGTCCTTGCCACACTCACAGTTCATAGGCATAAGCTGTTTGCACCGATATCTATCAAAGAAATTCATACTCTTCGAGTCCATTTTGTGGGATCCCTGAGTGGGTCACTGAAGATCAGCTAGTTCTCTTTCAGACCTTATCAGGCCTGATTCCACAAAAATTGTCTGGTTTAGACAAACGTTATGCTCTCTCAGGATGATTTGCATACCATTTAAGTCTAATTATTCCTTAATGTCAGAGGCTAAAGAGACAAATGAAGCTAAAATGGCCACATTTTCTGCAAGGACACCCTGTGCCAGAAAGCCTGGGTTTATCAGATCTGTAAATATTTTAGTTAGGCTTTGATTTTTCACTCTATTATGAATTAATTAATGTGTCCCACTAGTAAAGTGACACACACATTCTTTGCTCAGCTCATGCAACTGCTTAATGACATGAATAGCTCATTACCTTGCTAATGACTTTATAATGGTGATTTATCTAAGTTTGTTTAAGGGAATGACTCTTTTTT
>WEKX01002024.1:0-14082 GCA_013390025.1 Pitta sordida
CTCCGGCGGCCAAGTGTTTCTCGGCTCCTAAACATCTGCTGCTTTTGCAGCATAATTCTCCATCTTCAATCGTGGCCTCAGGTGGATTCTGCATCACTGGTTCCTCTCTCTCTCTCTATTCCATAGGTTTCCACTATGGCCTCCTCCACAAGCAGCAGCGGCATGCCTGGAAGAACATTCCTACCCCTTCTCTAGTAGGCCGGGGGGGGCCTTCATTGTTTTCAGCCTCTCCACACAGGCCCTGCTCCGGTGCTCTACATCTTGCTACTACATTTTTTTTTTTTTTCTTTTCTCCCAAATATGGTTATTCACAGAGGCATCTTTATCTCTCTGACCTTGAATTCCATGTCAGCAACTGAGCTGAGCTGTTAACCCCCTCGCTGCCAGACGAAAAAAAACTAAACCAGGACATGGGACTACACAATTTTCCTGCTATCCTTGACCAGCACAAATCTTTTAACATGACTATAATGACTTTGCTCTCTCAGACCTTATTGCTGTAGAGACTTCAGCACTGCCAATTAAATATGGCTTTGAAGTTGGATTCCTTTATTTTAGTTTTGCTCCTATGATGTTTCCTGACATGTTTTTCCAGTTATATTGCCATTCTTCTTTCCTATCTAGTTGTTGACATTACTTAGTCTATTGTGCTTCATTCTTACTGAATGGTGCCAGTTGAATGAATTTTAAAATTTTAAAAGTAGAAAAACTGTGTGATTTCAAACAAAGATATATCTCTCAGTTATCAAGTTGAAAATCCAGTACTGTTATAAAAACAGCATTCCTAAAGCTTTCAATCACTTAAAAAAATAAATTGAGAATAGAAAAGAAAACATTGAATATCTTTTCACAGACTTTCCTAAATTTAGCACTTTCAGACTACACATGCAGCACAACTAATGCACTTAGAAAGGATCGCTGCTCCAATTCTCTAGAACATAGAGCTACAGACCATTGCCTGACTGACCTCAGATGATAAAGAAACTAAGAAACAAACAAAAACTAGCAAAAGAACCTAAAAATCACTGAATTAAAACCATTAAAAATGAAAACCATTGAAACTTTAGTGTAGTTCAAGAATAGACACTGTTCAGATTCTGTAGGCTAGCAAAGAGTTACAACAAGGACTTCAGAGGGATGTTATACAGGTAACCACAGTACTATGTCTGCTACACTTTATAAAACCTGATAGTGCCCTTTGAAATACTTGTCTGTTTTTCCAATGTACAGGATGAGATAGATTTTTACTACACCACTTCTTCAGAGAATCCTTCTGAACTTTCCTCTGGCAGGATGTGGTATTTCTAGGGTCCTCTGAGGCAGAGAATAACTGGAAGAGAAATCTGAAAGCACAAAGACTGGATTTTTTTCTCTTTTTCTCATTGGGTATTATTTCTAAATACAAATACTCCCATTGTTAGAATAGTATAATTCTCAGTGGAATCTTTTTCCTGTGACTCATTTTTTTTGAGAGCAGTTTCAACTGCTTGTCATATTCCTTTATGATTAGTGTAAGCATACATCTTTAACTTTCTGACACTGGAAGAGGGCTGTCAGAACAACATCAGCAATGGATCAGAATGGTTCTGCCTGCAAATAATTTAGAAAGTTTTCTTCATACACCCTAAAGATTATGAAATGTTACTTAACTTCTCAAGTTGGCATATGATTGTAGTCAAAGTGGAATTTTTACATCCAGTGAATCCTAATGGATATTAAAACAATCTTCAAAGTGGAATTTTTAAATCCAGTGATTCACAGAATCACAGAATCACAGAATGTTATGAGTTGGAAGGGACCCACAAGGATCATCTAGTCCAACTCACCATCTAACACCCGTAAGGAGACCGAGAGCACATCGGTTATTCCTAATGGTTATTCCTAATGGTTATTCCTAATGGTTATTCCTAATGGTTATTCCTAATGGTTATTAAAACAATCTTTTTCTTCCTCTGTCTACGGAAAATCATACTGCTCACCCAATGTTAAACAAAACAAAAGAGAAAATTAATTTGACATTTGAAAGAAAAATCAAAAGTTGTGAAGAAATTTCAGGAATTTTAAGAGGAAATGGATTGGATAGGAGCATTCCCTGTTGGGTTAGGAATTGGTTTGCTGGATGAGCCCAGAGATTGTTGGTAAATGTTGTCACATCCAGCTGTTGGCCGGTCAATAATGGAGTCCCACAAGGGTCAGTGTTAGGCCTGGCACAGTTCAACATCTTTATTGATGACATGGACGGGGGAATTGTGTTCACCATTAGCAAGTTTGCAGATGATACCAAGTTGGAGGCAAATGTTGAACTGCCAGAGGGTAGAAGGGCCCTTTGAAGGGACCTTGACAGGCTAGAGAGAAGGGTAGATTCCAATAATATGAGATTAGCAAGTCCAAATGGCAGGTTCTTCACTTTGGACACAACAATCCCATGCATCGCTATCAGCTGGGGGATGAGCGGCTAGAGAGTGGTGAAATGGAGAGGATTGGTTGACAGAAAACCTAATATGAGCTGAGGTTGTTCAGCCTGGAGAAGAGAAGGTTCTGAGGTGACCTCATTGCTGTTTACAACTACTTGAAGGGAGGTTGCAGTCAGGTGCGTGTAAATCTCTTTTCTCAGACTGTCCGCACCAGAACAAGAGAATATGGTCTTCAGCTATGCCAGGGGAGGTTTAGACTGGACGTTAGGAAGAGCTTTTCCACAGAGAGAATGATTCCTCAGTGGAATGATCTGCCCAGGAATGTCCTGGAGTTGCCATCCCTGGAGGTGTTTAAGAAAAGAGTCAATGAGGAACTCATTGACATGATTTAGATAATGGGACGATAGGATAGGGAGTTAAGTAATTACATTTAAAAAATAAATAAATTTTTAAAATTTAAAAATTGTTATAATGACATGCTCCTGAGGTTACCCCCAGGGTTGTGGGTTTGATCCCGGTATAGGCATACACTCAGGTGTTGGACTCAATGATCCTTGTGGGTCTTTGCAACTCAGAATATTCTGATTCTGTGTGAAATGGTGGGAGGCTTGGATGGATGGAGCATGGTGCCTGTGGTTCCACGCTTGTGGGCCTGATCCCTGCAAGGGCGTTCGCTTGGGAGTTGAACTAGATGATCCTGTAGGTCCCTTCCAACACAGAATTACCTGTGAACCTGTGAAATCAAGGAGGCATGCAGTGAGGATGACACTGGAGTTTCAACACGGCCATGCAGCAGACCAGGAACAGATCTGTTTGAATTTTATATTTTGATGTCTGAGCCAGAGCGGATAGGTGTCAAGAGGACAGTAGTTTTGTTTTTCCAAGAAAGATGGAAGTTATTCCCTTCTCAAAAGTTTAATATATTATCTGTGACAATGAGATACTTTTCAGAACCTGGCAATTACTGATGGTGGACTAATGACAATCCCTAAACTATTGTGCCTTACCTAGTATAAAACCTGTAGAAATGTAATAAAATTAAGAGAAAAACATTCACATTTTTTTAAATTTTTATTTATGACTTCAAGGCACAGAACTAATTACTATTTTAACATTAATTTTCAATCTTTTCACCGAGCTTAAAGAAATATGATCTGAAATGGCTATTTTGTATTAATTTACCTTAAATAACCATACCCATATTACACTTCAGCATGTCATAGGGTGATTTTCTTGTCAGGAGTACATTCATGAGAAACTTTTTCTATTTTCTTTGGTGATCTTGATTTAATTTACCTTTCTAAAAAGTTTATCTTGAAGCTGTAGGTAAAGTCTCTTCTGAAAATTTTGGAAAGAAGTGAAAAAACTTGAATAATATACAATAAAGTAAGGGGGGGGGACAGAAGAAAATATACCTGAAGTATTGCAAATACAGTAGGTGAATGTATCATGTGACTTATTCATTGAGCATGTTAGTGATTGTTTCAGTACAATGAGAACAGAAAACATAATATGTTAATATAGCTCTCCAAAAGCTTTATTTTGTGGAATGCAGACACATGGTCTATTTTGTCTATTCAGCTGTCACTGTGATAGTAATACAAAATTAGTACCCCATGTGTCAAGATAGAAATTTATAAAAAGCGTAACAGCAAAATTATAAGTCCATCTTTCTTGTTTCCTTATTTTGCGACAAATATGTAAGAAATAATTTCTGTTGACTATTCAGGTACCTATCAGGAAGACAAGACTTCCCCTCCCCTTCCCTTGCCCCTTCCCTTTCCCCTTCCCCTTCCCCTTCCCCTTCCCCTTCCCTTNTTCCCTTCCCTTCCCTTCCCTTCCCTTCCCTTCCCTTCCCTTCCCTTCTCCTCCCTACCCTTCTCCTCCCCTTGTTTTCTTCCTAACTTTTATTGTGATGATTCACAAGCCTTTTTTTTCTTAAGCTATATCTCTACTTCCTCATAGTGTGTTGCTGTATGGACAGTTTCAGCATTCAGTCTTTTTCAATAATTGAAAAAATAATATTCAAATTAAAATAGAAAAAAATTACTACTCCACTTATATTTGTATATTTGGCAATATGGAACTTCCTTAAGGTAAAACAAATGTCTAATCAAAATATCAGCATAAAACAGTATCTTAATACAGTAATGTCTTCTGGTTACTCAAAACTATATAATAATGTGTCTAAATGTAATATCAGATGTAGGCAATTTTATAAAATAAATCTTTGGGATTCATTTTCCAGAAAGTTAAAGATGGATTTTTTTCAAGTGAACATACCTTCATATCTGCTAAATTTATTTTCAAGGGAGTAATGTATTTCTCTTCACCCATTAGTGAATCCTGTTTGCCAGTCAAGCTATTTAACAACTAACCACTGAAACCTTAAAAAACATCCTGATAATTCCTGATAACTGAAGACTAGTGTTCAGGAATATTACTCTCCATTTTGTACAATGGTCAATTTTAGTTGTATAGTATTCTTTTCAGTAACAACATCTAATTAAGACATTTGTTATTAAAGTTGTGTAATGTTAACCTAACAGGGAGAGCTTGACAGAGTTCTATTGGAATTTTTCATTAAAATAACATTATGGACTTTTAATGGATTCTTTAATTAGATGTTGTTATTAACAGGGATGATGCACAAATAAAAATCAGGCCTTATGCGTGCAGAATGCCTCATCTGAATTCACTGTGGGAGTCAGAGATAAATGCCTCTGTATATCTAAGAAACTCAGAAAAAAATCTCTGTCAAGCCAGCACATGCAGGCAGTCACAATGTAAAACAATATGCATTTTATTTTAAAGTGAACTTACAACATTGGTTCAAATTTTCCTCTTATTTACTTTGTTATAGCTTTGCTAAATTTAACAGGATCATCACATGGGTAAAATTACTTAGTAATTTTAGACCTTAACTGTTAAGGAACACAACAAGGTATTTTTGCACAATTCTACCTTCATCTTTTCTTTCCCTTCATGAACTTAGGTCCAGCAGGGAGAGTTAGGTGGTGATGAATATAAACCAACTCTGCATTAATGTTTTAATTTAATTAATGTCTTCATTGTGGTTTCTCTCTGTATCTTGACAGCATGTGCCACCAGAGATGAAAATTTTGACCATATGCACAAGTAACTAATTGCAGAATCATAGTACCACAAAGCCATAGAATGGTTTGAGTTTGAAGGGACTTTCAAAGACCTCCCAGCTCAACCTTCTGAATGTAAGCAGGGGCATCTTTCACTAGATCAGGTTACTCAAAGGGTCATCTGATTTAACTTTGAGAACTGCCAATGATGGTGAATCCATAACTTCTCTGGGTAAACTTTTACATTGTCCCACCACAATCATTGTAAAATACTTTCTCCTTATGTTCAATCTAAATCTACTCTAATTCAGTTTAAAATCATTGTCATTGCTCTGTAACTACTGGCCTTGGTAAAATTCTCTAGGTATTTCGTCTTATAACCTCTTCTTACACATTCAAGGATTACAACAAGAGCTCTTCAGAGCTGTACCTTCTCCATGCTGAGCAACTCCAACTCTCTCATTTTTTTTAAAAAAAGTAGAGGTGCTTCAGCCCTCTGATCATTTTCATGGTCTTTCTCTGGATATGCTCTAATAGGTCCATGACCCAGATCCCTAGATATCCCAGAGCTGGTCATGACAGTCCATGTGGGATCTTGCAAGAGTGAAGTGTAAGGGGAAAATCACTTTCCTCAAGCTGCCAGTCACTCTTCTTTTGATATAGCTGGCTTTCTGGGCTTCAAATGCACACTGCCAGGTCATGTCTAGTTTTTCAACCACTAGTATTCCCAAGTTGTTCTCCCCAGGGCTGCTGCTGTTAATATATTCATCCCTCATTCTGTCTTGATACTGGGGATTGCCTCAACCCGGGTGCAGGACCTTGCACATGGTTTTGCTGAACAATACAAGGTTCACATTTTCCCAGTCCTCAAGCCTGTCCCAGTTCCTCTGTACGGTATCCCCTTCCTTAGTGACTCAACTTCACCACTCAGTTTGACGTAATCTTTAAACTTGCTAAGGGTGCACTCAGTCCCACTGTCCACGTTGTTGATGAAGGTATTAAATAATATTGTTGTCAGTACAGACCTTTGAGAGACACTCTGTGTTACTGGTTTCCACTTGGACATTGTGCTATTGACTGTAACTCTTTGGACATAGCCATAACAGTTCATTCATCAAACCCATACTACTGCAATTTAGCAGCAAAAATATTATGGGGGACAGTATCAAAGGCCTTACAGAATCACAAGCAGAAGATTTTGGCATCTTGTCCCTTTTCCACTAATGGAGTCCATAATTAACCTATACTGTTGAAACTAGCCCTTCTGAGTTACGTTTGTGTCAAAGACTCATTTGTGTTTTAATCATACATTTGCAGAGTCAAAATAATTTCTCAGCTACCATACATGTAACTTCTCCCCAGCAGTGTGGTGAATAAAAGTAAACAAACAAACAAACAAAGACATCTATAACATTTTTCCATACAACTTTTATTGTTGTAACAAAGCAATAATTGCAAACTCTATTTTCATATTTTTTATATTTTTATATTTTTTGGAGCTGAACTCCAAGTTCAACTAAGTAAAATAAAAAATAAAAGCTCATTCACAGTAACAGTCACATGATCAACCCATATAAAGTCAATAGCTTCATCAATTCTTTTCAGTGTAATGATCTCTGCACAATACACTAAAAGGAGTATTGTGGAACATGCATCCTTGCTTTATTCTGTATTTCTGTATATTCTGTATTTATTTCCTTATTTGCTTTTGACTACATTGTTATTTCTAAAATATCTACTTTTTTCAAATTTTCTATTACATTACATGAAAAAGGCTCTTAGAAAAAAACTCACTAGTTGTTTTAGAAAAAATCAGCTTCTGTTGCAGAGTATTTTTCTTGCATAATAGTTCAACTTTAATATAAATAAGAATGAATGAAAATGTGATGTTTCTCAAAATAGAAGGCTGTGGATTTTCACTCTTTAAGTTGTTCCTGTTCCTTAAAATTACTTTTGTTTTCAGGGCGTTCCGCTGAGATCAAGATGGAATGTCAGCCAAAAGGAATTTAACTTAGTGTTTTCCATTAGGGAATGGGCCTGAGTTTTGATCTCTTTCATAATCATTTGAATATGTAAACCAATGATTTCCATCTTTAATGGTTTGGCAAGAAAGATTAGGCAGGCTCATTTAAGGACTATTATCCTTTGAAGCATGCACAATAATTCCAAATCATTAAATTTCCAAGCTGGTTATGTTCTTCTAATGTAATACTGTGTCTCTTCTTTTTATAATTAAACATTTTAAATGTGATAGACAATTGTAAAACAACGTAAAACTCAAAAAATAAGAAAGCAACACTTCTGTTCTTGAGAACAGAATCTAAGAATCTGTGAGTTTGAGTAGATGTTATGTGGATGGTAGTCAAAGAGTATTAAAAATATAGCTAATTTTATATTTGTCATATAAAATATTATTATTGACTACATAATTAATAAATCAATATAAATTATGTGATCATCCTGAGTAATCCTAATATTGTCAAGCAGATATAATAAAGAATAATTAGTTACCTCGAAAGAAGTTTCAAGTGTATGTGCCTAATCTTCTGAAGGAATTACTTTCAAAATCCCTAAACTTTCTCCTCAAAGTAGTTATTGGACCGGTTCTTACACTCCTTTAATTTAATGGCAAAATTCAGAACCAAAGTGAGCAAATTTTACATAAGTATGATTCTCAGAATCCTTCTCTGCCGAATATTCATAAAGAATAATTTTGCAATCCGACTAAACATATCTTTGATTTATTTTTTTTTAATTAAAATCATGCTTCTCAATTGTTGTTTTTTTGTTATTTTTATGGCAGAGTTTTGGTAACAGAAGAGTCTGCAGAGGTGACTTCTGTAAAAAGAAGAGAACTGTCTCAAAATAATACAAAGCCAGTTCCTGGCGGCTCCTAGACAGTCCCAACATTGCTCAAAGCTGAGCCCATGAGGAGTGCAAAAAATGTGAAACAGCCATGTGGACATCAAGGTCAGAGAAAAAAATGGGAATGAAGTGTCTCAAGTGCAAGAGCAGAAATTCCAAGGAGAAGACCACAGTGGAGCAGATTGTCTCCATTAAGTCCATGAAGGACTATATTTGACTAGCAATCGAGCCTTAGGTCTGGCTGAGATGGAATTAATTTTCCCCACGGCAGCCTTTAGAGTGCTGTGCTGTGTATGGGTAGCTAGAAAGGTGTTGATAACACAACAGTGCCTTACCTACTCCTGAGCAGTGCTCTCATACCACCAGCACTCTCCCTCCAATATTCCCCCTCACCAGCAGGCTAGGCGTGGGTAATACCTTAGGAGGTGCAGTAGGCAGGATAGCGGAGTCAAATTTACCACAAGGACATTCCGTATCATGTTATGTCTGCTCAGCAATAAAATCTAAGGGAAAGGAGAAGGATGTAACCATTTTTCTCTATTTAACTACCTCTATTGTGACATACAATGCTTCTTTCCATTTCCTTTCATTTTCCTGTTCTTCTGAGGAGTGAAGAGGTAGAGCATCAGTGAACACCTGGCATATAGCCAAGGTCAATCCACCACATATCCATAGTGCAGCCCATGAATGACTGACATCCTTATAGAATGGTGCTTCATACCATCTAACAAAAGAATAAACTCACCTCCTTTATGCAACAAAACACATAAGTACCAAAGGCTATTATTTCAGGCTTAAACCCAAGCACATACATTTTTTAAGCATGAGGGATTATTTATTGAGCAGCCTCCATCTCCACCAGGCAAGAGCAATAAAAGAAAAATATTTTGGCAACAAAGTCTGAATGATTAATATAACTGTATTAATATAGTGTATATATAGATGTATATACACACACACCCCTAATAAACTGCATCGAATACTGTGATTTTAGGGACTATCCTTTTCTCTTCATAGTGGGGATAGTACATACAAATTTTTCAATTTCAGTCCAAGTAAATGGTAGTATCCACTGAAGCACATGTGTCTGGGTTTGGACACCGATGGGGTTGTTTCCAAAGAAAAATGGACGAGAGATTGTTAGAGAAATACCAACTTTATTGAAATAAATATATATATATAATTATATACAGTTAAACCCCGTCCTTTGCGAGGAATGGGACAGGCCACAGCCCTTGTGAAACGCTAAACTCACAAAGAAGTGCAGGTCGTTAATATGCGTGCAGGCCATGCCCATTGCCNGCAGGCCACGCCCATTGCCCCACCCTCCGGCACTCCAGAGTGCTGCGGGAACTTTTCTGCTTCTCCCCTCGGGCTTTCTGAGCACAGGGGAGCAAAGGCAACTGTTTCTGAACCCCCTCTGACTCGGGAGACCTCCCCTCCCAATCCTGAGAATCCACTGGACCTCCGTGACCAAACCCCATGCTGCTGCTCCCGCCCACTCCCCAGCCCTGGTGCTCATGCCCGCTGTGCACCACACGCCACCCACCCTGCACCCCGCTGGTCCCATGCCCCGCTGGCAGTGCCATGCAGCGCAGGGGGATTCAGCTGTGGCAGCGGAGTGAGCATGTCCTGCTGGCCGCTGTGGCCAACTCCCCTTTCCTGGGGCACATCCCTTCCCCCTCTGCAGCCATTGGAACAGTAACACGCACCCGGAGGGGGGATGGTCATTTCCCCAGCTGTGCTTCGAGTAACAGGGGACAGTGTGACTCATGGCCCTCCAGGTGGGGCCGGGCCAGTGCCGCCCCACAGGAGCTCTGGCACCGCCCCTCAGTGGAGCAGAGGCACTGCGCATGCATGAGCTGCATAAATTCGCAAATGGTGGAATCAAAATTGCCATAAATTCACCTTGCAAATGCATGGGGTCATAATGCAGAGGTCGCAATGCAGCGGGGATTAACTGTATATGTAATATATAGATACATTTTTATATATATGTATACATAGTAATGTGTAAAAGAGTATGTGGATGAATCAACTTGACCAAAACTCCTCTTCTCAGCAGCAGCCAGGCAGGAAAACACATGGAAGCAGCAACTGAGACAAGGAAAGCAGGAATCCAAGGCAAAGGCAGAGGTCTGAGCCTCAGCACCAACAGCAGCAACCTCTCAGCACCAAAGGAAGGGAAGAGGGGAGGGGAGGCTGCACGTGTGCAACAGTATTTAAAGGCTCTCTTCCCAACATTCCAAAAGGCAAAAGCCTGGAAAACAAGGTTCTTAGGGAATTGAGGTCTTGCTCTCTTCAATGGCTTACTTGTCCCCCTTTTTGGGAGCAGGGACTCAGACTACAACTCCCAGAGTTCTCATGGGCAGTTCCCCGTGGGAGAGCTCTTGTTTTTCTGGCAGTGAAGGTGTCCTCTCCCATTATCACCCTCATGGCTTTCCAGACTTACCTCTGAAAAGGTACTTCTCTGTCCCAGAGAATTCCAGGGGCTAAGGTCTGTTTAGACTCAACCGAGGAGGCTCTCAAACCTCGGGATGGGTCCTCTCATTTCCCCTGGTCCCTCTCCCTCCCCCCCTCCCCAAAGTCAGGAAGGTGGGGGCAGGGGCACAGGGGGAAAGAAAGAGAGAAAGAAAAAAACGGTTAAAACTTTTCCTCGGTAAACATGTAAAACGAGACCTCTGACACCAAACCCATGACAACATGGAAATGTAGAAAGATGTCCATCAGAAGACATTTGCAGAGCACAACAGTGGATAGTTTTATTGGTCCTGAATTACAAGATAGCAAATCCTTGCATGCTGACTTCTTGCACGTGTGCCAGCTATCTCCCATTTACAGGGCACTGCCACAGCCAGGAGGACCTGTGTGGTGTTCCCTCATAGCTCTGCACACATGGCTCTGTTTGCCACCGCCCTACTCAGGAACCCAAATTAATGTCAGGAACTTCTTTACCTTGATTTTTTTCCACATGTAGTTGCAGCTACTTGGAATAGTTTCAAACCTGGAACAGAAGCTGGTAAAATGAATGTGATTTGTGTTTTTTGTCAGCTCTGACACCACATGTGTGGTCTAACTGAAAACCTCACCCGGCAAGTTTTAATGCATTAAAGGAGGATTTTATTTGATTTCATGATTGTTCCATGGGAATGTATAAAGTGTCATATATTTTTATCTAGACCTGAGTAGAAAACAGACAGCCCTATAAAGCTTACAGAAGAATCAAAAACCCTAGCAGGAAAAGTTTAGAGAAATTTTAGAAGCTTTCATAGATGATATCATGGAATTGCTAATACTTCTACATTTTAGTCCAGAGATTTGATTTTGTGAAAGTGTCATCTCTAGTATTTTCTAGTAGTTACCTTGTCCCCATGAGCATGACAAGATTTCTCCCTTTTCTTTATTTTTTTATTTCATTTTTCCTTTTTTTCCCCCCTTTTAGACTTACTCCTCTTAAAAGACAATTAAAATGATGCAAATCCAAAGGAAAGATAGCAGTGATTCTGTCGCTACTGTCAGTGCAGCTGGGCTGCATATGACCAAGTCCCAGAACTTCCATTTCTCTCATATATGATGGGCTGGCTACTGGCTACATTGGAGTAGCTTTCTATTGCTTAGATTTTACAAAATTCTGCATTGAAGAAAACATTCCTGTCAAAGGTGCTATATTGTGATCATTCAAGAGAAAAAAATCCCAACTTTCTTCCAGTATCATTCTGATAACAGTAGCTTTCTGTAATCATATGGTAATTATTTTAAAAGAGAAGGGGTTTTATATTAAAAAAATCCATCATCTCTTTTTCTACATCAAAAGCAACAACAAAAGGACTATTATTCCACTTACACATGCATTAATCGTTTTTTGTACTGAACTGCTACCTGTTGTTCATTTACGAAGAAAATTGAGAAAGATAAGATGTCTGTTTTGAAACAAATAAGATGTGGGCAAGCTAGAATCAGTTTATAACCAAGAAAATGACCACATAATTAATATGTATAACATAGTAGTTCAAAATTACCTCTCATAATGTGTGTATCATTTATTCATTACATGAGGCAAAAAGATGTGGTTCAGACCACAGATGATATTTCTTTCGGGTGTATGTTTAAAGCATTATGCTCATTTAGTCCAAATACAGAGCAGATTGTTGTGCATATATATGTTTGGGTAGTTTGAACTATTATCTCTAAATGTTCTGAAAATACATTTGTCAGACTTAATCAAAAATCTAGCTAATATCTGAATAGTCACTTCTTGTACCTTCTATATTTTATTTATGCATTATAAGTAAAACCTAGTTTAACAGGTAAAAATACATGTGATTATTAAATCTGCAGCATACTTTTTAACTTGTTGAAAATCAGGAAAAAACACAGACATTTCAGCTTACATTTGAAAAATTTTACCTCTCATCTACAGGAATAATTAATTACCCATGTTTTACCCCAATATGCCGGTATTTCCAAACCTGTAAGTCTGCAATTAATGGCTACCACATTCCATTTACAGACAGCAATCTAGAAAGTAAAGGTCCTTTCTGCAAACAAAAATGCTTATGCTTCTTGTGTAAGGTTATCAAGATGATTGAACTGCATGAATGAGAGAACAAGATTTTTCAAATCTCAAGATATTTGGTGATTTGATGTAGTGTGAGTTCTCAAAGTTTCACTTCCTGTAATTTAAATTCTTATAATTTCAAAGATGATTGAACAAGTAAAACAACATATTCTTACAAGATGAGAAAAAGACACTTTCTGTAATTAAGGCTGAAATATTGCTAAGAAAAAAGCTAGCAGGTGTAACTAAATATGTGGCTAAATAAATATGATCTATATATAAAATTCAATGTATTTTTTCATTATTAGATTGCTTCTCATTTGTTTTCTTTCCATTTTAGTAAAAATAGATGTACCATAATATTTTACAGTTTGAACACTTCCTAGTATCTCTTTTTCTTTGCCTATGAAAATGAAAGCCTCTGTTCCACTCCTTGGTGGTATATGGTCAAGGTGGAATTTGTCATGGACTTAAAATTTCCTGACCTCAGCAGACTTTCATGTTTAAATTTTGAAATTACGTTATTTTCACCTCTAGCTATTGAAGCTTACAATCTGAAGATACAAAAAAAAAAAGAAAATAATACTTTTGAGGAAGATTTTTCAGATTTTTACATAGTTGAGTATTCAGTTTCCCTCCAATCTATGCTTAGGAACATGATTGTGATATCTGTGTTAAGAAGACTGCTGTTCCATTGTCCCTTGCAAAGTACAGGCTACTTGAAGTTTATCTTGATTTGCAGAGGATTCTAATCCTTTCAACTAATATTAGAAAGCAGAGGAGGTTGTTACACTGCTAATTTATACATCTTAATTACATATCTAAAGTTAAATGAGTCAGATCCAAGCTCAGGTCCACTACATCATATCAAAATGTGGACAAGTAAGTACTGGCAACATTTCTTGGAGAAAATTTTGGGGCATAATTGACTTATCAGGCAATCAGCTTCATTCTTATTTTTAATTTACATTATGAAAATTATTACTGATATTCATATAAGTATAAAAGTAATCTTCTGTAATGGATTTATATTTTTCATTCTTACACTGCCCTGGAGACGTAATAGAATGTTCAATATATGAGTTTTAGGGACTTTTTGTTGGCTGGCCTTCACATTTTTAATTCTGCTCATCATATTATTACACTTACA
>WEKX01002024.1:14201-29388 GCA_013390025.1 Pitta sordida
TCCATTATGTATGCTGCCAAACTGAAATCTGACAAGAAGTCATACTGTTCAGATTCTTACATAGAAGAGTTATGAATTCTAATAGAAACACAATTAATCTGAAAAATTCAGAAGTGTTTCCTGCAACATTCAAAAAAAATGAAAGTATGACTGTTTCACATACTTTCAGAAAGTCTTTGAAATATATTAGTGCTGAAATGCAACAGCTGATGCAAAAGTATGAGGTGTAAAACCAGCGTTACAGAGGGATTTCCAGAACAGACTATTCTTTGTCCCTGAGTTGGACAGAATTTCCTGATGCTAAGCTATGAGAATTCCTAGAAACAAAGCCGACTATAACCTCTAAGTAAACAAATTCACACAAATTTCTGAAATATTTTTCCAGGAACAGCAGAAGTTTTGCCCAAGGATTTAGTCTCTCAAAATTTTTTTGAAGTTCAACGTATTAAGAAAGACAATAACGAAAATGTAAGGCAGAAGAGTAGGATAAAGAATATCTAAGAACATCCTAAGACAACTAGGGTCAATAAAACTTATTTATACAGTAATATTCAAGACATTCAACTTGCGTTGTGCCTACTTTTATTTTTCCTCCAAACTTTGCTAGAAACCTCTTAAATTTAGCTTGAATTTACCTGCAGGACAAATACTGTACATATCAAGGCTACTCCAAATCAATTTTGCTGTCTAGATGTGAGGTGGTATTTTATTGTGACTTAGACTAGCTATACAGGGCTTTTAATTTAACATAGTGGTTTTAATTATAATAGCAAAACTTAGATTCATCTGCATATTCAATTGATTGCTGAGCTTCTTTACCCATGTAATAAATCTCTAATAGCTAGTGAATGTAAAAAAATTCAAATACTGAATATACATAAGCAAAGGTCAGAAACTGCAGATAATATATGGAAACACAGAATCACAGAATCACAGAATATTATGAGTTGGAAGGGACCCACAAGGATCACTGCCCCTGGAGTTCTGGAGGTGCCCTGATTTTCCCTTGAACTAGGCGCCCCCCTTGTGCTTGTTTATTTTTGCCACTTGTTTACAGTTGTCATTGTTCCAGTGTGGGTTTGGTTTTTCTTTTAATACACTGTTATTGTTCACACACACACATATATATANTGGGAAGTCTTGGCTGCCCGGCGTCTCCATCCAAAAGTCCTACAAGTCGGGGCTCGTCCCGGTGCCTGGCGCTTCTTCATATAGACCCTCCCTTCTTGTTATCCTCACTGCTTCAGTTGCTACATGAGCACAACCAGAGAATTTTATTTTCTTTCAAACTCCATGAGAGTGATCCTTTGTCAATTAAAAATACTTCTGGGACCATATCCTGATTGTTTCCTGAGAAAAACCTCAACCAAACCCCAAACATATTCTTGATTCTGAAATGGATATATTTCATGATTTCTTTAAAGCTTTTCTAGCACCTTGGATACAAAACCTTCCATAATTTCAGAAGAGTGCTATAATTAGATTTCCTGCATTTCATGTGAAGCACATTCAGTATTAAAGCATATGTTAATTTATTTGCTTGTTGATGGATAATGATACTGATATTAATACTTGGAAAATTGTGTCCCAAATGATACTACTTTTCAGCATATTTACTTCCTTGAAAAGATGTTTAATTTTCCCCTTAGATTATTAGTTTTAAAGACCATGTTGATTCAACACTGATAGTTTGTTTTTATTAAACTAAAAACAAACATCAGTATATTTGAAAACTATATTTTAGAAAGGATACAAATATGCAGTGTGTTATGACTCCAAACCAAATTATAATTCAGTCTAGGAAGCAGAAAGCCAGTAATAGAGTGGGAAAAAATCAGAATTATCAGTCGTTCCAAATGCTTGACCATGGCTCCTCTCACAATCAGGAATCAATTAGGATTGCTGCAATTTCTTCAAAACAGTAGTTTTAAAATGCTATATTACTCTTGCTATTATTGTATGGGCATGTAACCCATACTACCTAATTAAATGGTTCTGAAACCGCTCACTGTTCATCTGGCGTAGCTGGTCATGTTACAAAAACGCGTATCCCTACTACATACTACATTTCCTTAGCCTCCAACAAGGATAGATGTATGCAAACTACCTGCTGGGAATAGTGCCTGGCCATTCAGAAATGTGTCTAAACTTCTCTGAAAAGTATTGTTTGTTCTGTACCAAACCCTGCAAGGAATTTTTGTAACAATCGAACATGGTTGATAGTGCAGTTCTAACATCTGTAGACATCCTCTACCAGCACCTTTTTTTCAAGGTGCCAATGTAGCCTTAGGGATTTTTAAGACTAGAACTGGAGGACGTTTAAGAAAACCGTGAGTTCAGATGCCAGCATGGCAAATATAGTGGGATGTTAAAAAGATGCCATGCAATCTCTCCATGGAGATCACAGCCTGATCATTGAGATTTTTGATCAATGTAACCTCAATTTCTGACATCAGAACTGGAGACGAGCAACTGGTAGCAGTTAATACTCAGGGGAAATTTCTATGTTTCTTCTAAATTTTTCTTTAGGAATACAACAATACAGGCAGACTGGACAGAGCAGGTGAGAGGAATTTGTTCTGGAGGATGACTTTTTGTCTGTCT
The DNA here is from genome assembly GCA_013390025.1 of Pitta sordida. Taxonomy (NCBI): domain Eukaryota; kingdom Metazoa; phylum Chordata; class Aves; order Passeriformes; family Pittidae; genus Pitta; species Pitta sordida. Next base: position 16,806 of record WEKX01002024.1, read on the forward strand.
GTGACACATCTCTGGATATCCAGTGTTTACATGTCAGTGGTGAAAGAAAACAATTCATCATGGGATCAAGGCATTTCCCACCATAAATTCCCTGGGTTTCAGAAGCGTACAACTAGTGGCTATAACAGTCATTTTTAAGTGCAATAATTTTTAGATGATAGAGAATATAACTTCTTCCCCTGTGCTTTTAGTGAAGCAGATTTCAATCGAAACGTAGCATGCCTTTGTTTCGAGTTTATGACAACTCAGTGTCCTCTACTATTTTTGTAGTACAATCACATTTCAGAATATAGGCGGACTTTCTTATGTCACCAGCACAAGAGAATTACAGAATCACACAGAATTACAGAATATTCTGAGTTGGAAGGGACCCACAAGGATCATCAAGTCCAACTCTTTAAAGGCACCACTGCCTCCCCAGCGGGAATTGAACCCCCAGTCTCCTGCATGAGAGGTGGGGACACTCACCACTATGCTAAAGTGGAATTTAAAAACTTTAGTTTCATTTGATCCAGGTGCACACTTAATACTTGCCCTGAAACTACAGTGATCCCCCGTTACTTGCGGGCTGTTGCGTCTGGTCCTCCTCATGCGAGTCATGGAATCCACGAAGATAGAGACCCCACTATATATTCAAGTACCCCATGCCCGTAGCCATGCCCCCTCCCCTAATAACGTCTGGAGAACAGTCCTGTGAACGGGGGTTGTTTCTGAGAGTGGGGGATGCTGGCGCTGCGCGCCGAGCAAGCGGGGGGGGGCAGCACCGCACGCCATGCATGTGGCAGGGCCGGGGCCGAGCAGACTGGGTTCGTGGTAGGTTCTGCGCACGCACCAGGTCCCACAACTCTCTGGAAAATCAACAGCAGGTATGCGGATCACGCAAATTACAGATCGCAACTATACGGAGGATCACTGTATTTGCAGACTCAGTGGATACAAAAAGTGGTAACATCTTTCCTGTCTTTACCCACTGAAGAGGGCTTTACTACCTGTCAAAGCAAAAGAGATGTCCTATTCCAGTCTGTGCTACAAAGGCTGCTGTTGGAGCAGGTATTTCTGTTTCTAGGAAGTTATCTTTTCTGTCTGAAGTACTTAGAGTATAAAGGATTATCTCTTTAGGGGAGCACAAGGTCTTCAGGAAAAATTCAGAGCCACAACTAAACTGGTCATGGTCATAACATTGCAAATACATAGATGCTGAGAGTATACTGTTGTAATGGAGGAAATGGTCCTGAAGGTGGATAGCCTTGTGAGGTCTACCTAAACAGCATGTATTAGTGGTTCAATTGCAAAAAATCAGTTGGCTAGATGGAAGGATGATGAGATTTTTTAAATAGTTATTAAATTTTATTGCTGTAGGGAAAAGATTTTCATAACCTCATGATTTTGGGGTAAAACCCACGATCCATGTTTAAACAAGACAGGGGCAGATCTTCTTGGCCAATGTTTGCCAGGATCCTTCCTAACAGTTAACCTACTCTGAGTATTTATAAAGCATTTACTTGAAAAATAAAACATTAAATTGTTCTGAAAAAATATAATCAAAACCTGATAGCATACACATAAACATCCAACAAATGTAAAATCTTGTTTAGATTTCTAAGATGTTAACTAACATTTTTCAATAGAACCATAAAACCTGCAGAACTTATAAAGAGATCAGTACGTAGAAGTTCCATTTTACCTAGTACCTTGTAATTGCATACAAAGAAAGGCCTGCAAAATGGAGGGCATTTTCATTTAGATAAGAAAATGTATCAAACCACAATATATAAAACATATGTAAAATTTCTTATGATGTTTTTCAAATACACAAAGATGTGGAGAAATTTAATCATATCTGTCATATTAGTAATCTTAATTTTGCACTGGAAAGAAGCATAAGGTTAAACATTTTCTGAATTCTCTTCAGAGTGCTTTAAAATGTCACAAAGAGCAAAGCCTAATAGAAATTGTGGCAAGTGTGACTATTTAGCAGCAGTGGAGGCACTGGAGTAATGTATTAAATATATACAGTTATACATCTAGAAGGTTGTATTTAAACTTTACTATTGCAACAAAGATATCCAAAATTGAAACAAAAACCATAATTTATTTCCCCCCTGGAAACAGCTGAGTATGATGGGCCTGAACTTTTCATGAAAAATAGTCAAGGCCCTTGATACTAAGATATCCTCTCAATTATTATACTTATAGATTTACACTTGCTTATTCAATGTCTGTAAATTTTATGTAATTCCAGTTTCAAAATTATGCTTACTGCCCTAATCTTGGAATATTTTGATAATTCTTGAACTTTTTGAAATATGTTCTATTACAGTTGGGTCTCCTATATTGTGCACCTGTGGTCTTATTTGGGACCTGCGCAGCCCGACTTCAGCGTTGAATGGCAGCGGCACTGCCACTGCCACCGCCACTGCCCCTGCAGCCACTGCGGCCACCGCCACCACCCCCACCGCCATCACCTGCACTGTGGCCACCGCCCGTGCTGCCCCCACTGCTGCCCGTGTCCACACTGCCACCTGTTCCACTGCCCAGGCCGTGGCCACCACTGCTGCCACTGCGGCAGCAAGTCACACATGCACAATTGCGTAACAGGTCTACTACATCACTAAAAAATCATGCCACTAAGATTTGAAGCCGCAATGTGGGGGTACGAACTGCAAGAGGGCCGACTGTAATTGTAAAAGCCTCTTAATTTACCCATGGCTGTAGGGTAACTAACTGCAGGTAGCTATTCTGTGCATTTTTTGAGATTTTTAATTTTTTAAGCATCAGAGAAAAAATTCTGTACGTTGGACCCAGTTTTTTATACTGTCTGGATGTCTGAGATATTAACTCTTCAGCCTTTCTTATTTTGTATCTGTCAAACAGGTATACAAAACTAGTGTGTTTCTGGTTGCATAAACCTACTCCATGTCATTTGAAGAGTGATCAGATGTCTTACAGAGAGTAGTTGTGTATTCTTACTGGGAAAAAGATGTCTGAAATCAACTTTATCTAGCAAAAATATAAACCTTTGTCTTGGTTTGGAATGTCGAGGCATTCTTAAGAAAAACAGATGAGAGAATTCATTAAAAGGGATTACAACTTTTTTGAATATATATACATGACTCCCCGCTGCATTGTGACCTCTGCATTATGACTCCGCTCATTCACGAGGTGAATTTATGGCAGCTTTGATTCAAGGATTTGCGATTTTATCTGGCTGACGCATGCTCAGTGGCTCTGCTCCGCTGAGGGGCGGTGCCAGAGCTCCCTGTGGGGTGGCACTGGCCTGGCCCCATAGGGAGGGCCATGAGTCACGCTGTCCCCTGTTACTCTAAGCGCAGCTGGGGAACTGACCCCTCCCCGGGCACGTGTTACTGTTTCCACAGCTACAGGTGGGGAAGGGAAGTGCTCCAGGAAAGTGGGGCTGGCCGCGGCAGCCAGCAGGACATGCTCACTCTGCTGCTGCAACTGAACCCACCCACGCCGTGTGGTGCTGCCAAGCCAGCGCAAGGCACGTGGGATGGGCAGCGCGGGATGGACGGCGTAGGACGGGCAGCGTGCGGCGCAGGACGGGTGGTGCGCGGCAGGCACAAGTGCCGGGGCTGGGGAGGGGGTGGGAGCAGCGGTGCAGGGTTTAGGCTGTGAGAGTGCGGTCACGGTGGCCCGGCAAGGCCCACGGACTCTCAGGGTGTGGGAGGTGCCTCCCGAGTCAGAGGGGGCTCAGAAACAGTTCCCTTTGCTCCCCCCTGCTCAGAGAGCCTGAGGGGAGAAACAGAGAAGTGCCCCCAGCCCTCCAGAGTGCCGGGGGGGGGTGGAGCAATGGGCGTAGCATGCATGCGTATTAACGACCTGCACTTCTTTGCGAGTTTAGCGTTTCGTGAGGCCCGTTGCCTGTCCTGTTCCTCGCAAAGAACAGGGTATAACTGTATATATGTTATCACAGAATATTCACAGAATATTCTGAGTTGAAAGAGACCCACAAGGATCATCGAGTCCAACTCTTATATGGCACCACTGCCTCCCTGGTGGACCCAGGAGNTCAGGTCTCCATGGGTCCACGTGAAACATTAAAACCACAAACGAGGGTGTGACATGACTATGGCAAATTATTGCCATAAATATGGCAACTTTGCATGCATAAATATGAAACATGCAGAGGCCCCTTAGAGCAGTGGGGGCCACAAAGTCACAGTTTTTTCCCTTCAACTGCAATGACTGCACCGGTCCCTGGTGAGAAGAAGTCACCCATTATATTTCAGGTGCTGCAGCTGCCAGAGGGCTTTGCCTGGAGCTATACACATGCATATGCACTGGCCAAGCACAGCAGCAAAAAACTGGTAAATAGAGATCTGAGGTGTTGGGGTGCACAGCAGTTGAGCAGAATTCAACAGGGGGCAACAACAGCAGTGGCAGCAGAAACCAGCTGGGGACAGCTGGGGCAGTGTCAGGAAACAACGACAGTGTCAGGAAAGCAGGCAGGAACATGCTGATGGAGGCAGCAGGCATCAAAATGGCAGAAAACAACAGGAATACAGGACCGAAGGCAGTGACTGCAGCTGTGGCTGCAGCAAAGAAGTGGTAGGGGTGAGATTGCGGTCTGAGGGGTTATGCAAGACGCTGAGGCACCCTGAGCACTCACATGGTCTCCCCTAGCTGTGAGAGTAACAGCAGCAATACAGTACCTGCTCCAGGAATGTCCCCACAAAGAAGAGAGAGGATCTTATTTCCTGCCTGCGTTTTATACTCATTTGTCCACCCCCAGTTCACAGGTTCAGAGGTTATTGTGAGTTTGAAGGGACCCACAGGATCATCTAGTCCAACTCCCAAGCAAATGCCCACCCAGGGATCAGGCCCACAACCGGCTACGGGAACTAGCGGAAGGGAGGCTGCAGTCAGGTGGGTGTGAATCTCTTCTCTCAGGCTGACAACACCAGAACAAGAGGACATAGCCTTAAACTACACCAGGGGAGGTTTAGACTGGATGTTAGGAAGAGTTTTTTCCCAGAGAGAGTGATCTCTCAGTGGAATGGTCTGCCCAGGCAGGTGGTGGAGTCACCATCCCTGGAGGTGTTTTAGAGAAGACTCGATGAGGAGCTCAGTGACATGGTCTAGATGGTTCTGTTTCCTCTCACCACCAATGGGAAGCATCTCTGAACACAGTCCTTCCCCAGCTTCTGCTTACCAGCAGGAAGAAAAAGGCCCTGTGGCAGCCAACAGCTAGCAGAAGATGGCTGCTGCCACATGATTACACAGCCTCCTCAGCCCTCGTCCGGTGCTGCCACTGCAGCGCCAGAAAAAGAAAGTTCATTCTATTGCAAGTGCCTGTCAGGTGGGCAGCCCAGCATTCAGAACCCTGGACAGTTGACTGGCCAGGATTACTCCCTCAGTGGGGTTCCTATAGCCATGCAACTCCCATCTTGGTAGGAGGCCAAAAGAAGAAAAGTCGTGTCCCCATGGTGGTGGCACGTCCTCAGTCTGTCTCGCCCACTGTGCCTCTCCAATCCCAGCAAACTAAATGGGAAGAACAATTCAACAAAGGTATTGAAAAAAAAAACAAAAATTACCCCAAAACCTTGATAACCTTGTTGCTAGAAAGACTATTAAAAAAAAAAAAAAATGAGGCTCTTAATTTAGGAATACCAGCCCCACTGCTTATGACAGTATTATACTCGCATAATATTCTGAGTTAGAAGGGACCCACAAGGATCATCTAGTCCAACTCCCATGTGAACGCTCACACAGGGATTAAACCCACAACACCAGAACCACGGTGTCGTAGGCTGTTATTGTAATGTGTGTGGTGAACGCATTTTTGTATTTTGTATTCCATATATATGTTCAAGTGGCACGGTCTGTAGCCCACTCCCCTTCAGCGATAATGGTAGGTCTAAGAAAAAACGGAAGGACGCAACTCAGCAGCAGCTGGGGAGTTCCAAATAAGCAGCAGTGACAGTGGCGGTGAGAAGTTCCTGCAGCTCAGCAGCCTGACGTGGCAAATTGGAGCTACTCTTAATTTTCCAGCTTTCCCTGGGACTGTGAGGAACTGAACTTATCTCCCACAAACACATCTGAACTTAAAAAAAGAATCTCAACTATGTGCTTCAGGAGGCTTCACATCTAGCCAAGAACAAGTTTCTGGCCCCTTCCCCACCCCATTCTGGGGGAGGAAAAAACATCGGACCGTGTCAGACTGACAACAACAAGTTTATTTTCCTCAACTCCCTGGAGGAGGACTTTTAGTTATAAATCTGTGNTCACTGTTTCAACTATTTGTGAAAAATTAATTACTCAGTTATTCATAAATATTTCCAGTCAATGCATACGCAGTTGTTCTGTTTTGCGGTGGGGCAGCACCACCTCTCTACGCAGGGTGGCCAGGCACCACCTCTCACTCGCTGGGGACAGGCAGGGATTATTCCCTTATGAGCGGGATGTTATATGGCATTTATAGTGCCTAGGTGCCATGAGACAGTGTGTGTCTGTGTGCCTGTGTGCCTGTGTGTCTTTCTGTTACTGCTCCCATGGTTACAGGCAGGGGAGGCCATAGGAATAGCACCAAGAAGCCAAGCCAAGCTGCATACCTGCATATGTGCATAGGAATAGTCTCAGGAAAAGCACTCCTTCCAGTGTTACCTGCTGGAGTTCCAAGGAAAAAAACATTAAATTCCCATTCTCCTGGCTGCTGGGTAGGAGCAGGAGATGTTCCAAATTGCCAAATTTCTGGCAATAATTTGCCGTATTAATGTCCAGTCACAGATTTAATTCACAGATTTAATGTTCCATGGGACCACCACATGACCCAAAACCTGCGATTTTGGAGGCAAGACTATAGTTAATTGTTAAAAGATGCCAATAGAAAGAGGCAGCTTTCTGTTTGTCATGGTCAGCTGTGGGACAAACTTATTCTCTGAGTGGGCTGATAGCTACACAACTCCAGANAAATCTGTGTACTTCAGTTAATCAATATTTTTCATTTTCTTCTCCACTTCCCTTTGAGGAAAGAGACCAATTTTATTCGAGTTGGTGGGGAGGAAGAAATCTTATTCTAAACCATAACACATGGGCACCATGCACTATCCACCTGAGCCTCCCATTATCTAGACCATGTCCATGAGTTCCTCATCCAGTCTTTTCTCAAACACCTCCTGGGATGGCAACTCCATCACCTCCCTGGGCAGACCATTCCACTGAGAGATAGCTNGTTGTTCTGTTTTGCGGTGGGGCAGCACCACCTCTCTACGCAGGGTGGCCAGGCACCACCTCTCACTCGCTGGGGACAGGCAGGGATTATTCCCTTATGAGCGGGATGTTATATGGCATTTATAGTGCCTAGGTGCCATGAGACAGTGTGTGTCTGTGTGCCTGTGTGCCTGTGTGTCTTTCTGTTACTGCTCCCATGGTTACAGGCAGGGGAGGCCATAGGAATAGCACCAAGAAGCCAAGCCAAGCTGCATACCTGCATATGTGCATAGGAATAGTCTCAGGAAAAGCACTCCTTCCAGTGTTACCTGCTGGAGTTCCAAGGAAAAAAACATTAAATTCCCATTCTCCTGGCTGCTGGGTAGGAGCAGGAGATGTTCCAAATTGCCAAATTTCTGGCAATAATTTGCCGTATTAATGTCCAGTCACAGATTTAATTCACAGATTTAATGTTCCATGGGACCACCACATGACCCAAAACCTGCGATTTTGGAGGCAAGACTATAGTTAATTGTTAAAAGATGCCAATAGAAAGAGGCAGCTTTCTGTTTGTCATGGTCAGCTGTGGGACAAACTTATTCTCTGAGTGGGCTGATAGCTACACAACTCCAGAAGAAAGTCTTTCAGTCCTTGTTTGGTGCTCACAGCCAGTGACAGAAATGCTAAAATTTCAACCCTGTCAGACAGTATTATTGACCCAGAAATGTGAAAGATCATTTGTTATACAAGCCAATCATTGTGAGGATTGTTAGCCTATTCAGAGAACCACAGAAAGGTTTGGCTGGGAAGGGACCTTGAAAATCACCTGGTTTCAGTCCCCCTGCTGTGGGCAGGGACACCTTCCACGAGGACAAGTGGCTCAAAATCCAATTCAACTTGGCCTCGATCACTTCCAGGAGCATTCACAGCTTCTGCGGGCAGCTTGTTCCAGTGCCTCACCACCCTCACAGTAAAGACTTTCTTCTTCACACCTAATATAAATCTATGTTTTCCAGATTAAAGTCATTCCCTCTTGACCTATCACTTCATGAAATCCACTTTAGTGTAGTGATGAGTGTGCCTGCCTCTCACATGGGAGACCGGGGTTGGATTCCTACCAGGAATGCAGTGGTGTTGTTTAAGGGTTGGACTCAATGATCCTTGTGGGTCCCTTCAGACTCAGAATATTCTGTGATTCTGTGACCTCGTGAAAAGTCCCTTCACATCTCTCCTGTAGACCCCCTTTAGCTACTGAAAGACTGCTATAAGGAGTTCTTGAAACCATCTCTTTGCCAAGAGGAAAACCCCAACTCAGCCTGTCCTTACGTGGGAAGTGCTCCAGATCCTTATACGGCTTTGAACATAAATAGCATAATTTATAGTTTTTAGTAATTCATTATAGGCCTATAGTTTACCTGAGATACAATGGCCAGTAACTAACACTTATGAGAAAGCAGACATGAGAGAGCTGATATCAAAACCTATACACAATAGAGTACAGATAAACTAACATCACTGCTAATCATTAACAGCATTATTAGTAGCAGTACTATAAAATTTTGTTCCACACGAAGTTGAGTGACCAATAGAATTTGACCAGCTTCTGTAAGAAGAAAGTGCACCCGCTGTTTTAATAGATTAAGTAGTCTAGTTAAGTGTTAAAACCAATTCTCATTACATATTATGTAATGTAATTCAATTTTCTCTCCTCTAAATGTGGTGCCTAGATACTAGAAAATATTTTACCTGTCAAGGAAATCTGGATGACAAAAATAGTATCTATCCATCCTGCTTTAATGCAAAAGTGACATGGGTAAGACTGTCAAATGCAGTTTGGATTTTTTCAATATTGGTTTTGATAGCCTTTAAAAGACAGTTCTAATTTTGGAACTCAAAGCTAACGTTGACCTTTCATTGCAAGGATTTTTGAATGCAATGAGCACATTTATTAATATTAATCCCAGGTTAGCTCTTATGTGCGTTACTTCTACTGACCTTTGCAGAAACCTAAAAACTATGACCTTATTTTAAGGTTTAAATAAAACCCCTCAGCTGCTTTATAAATGATGAGAATTAAAACAAAATGAAAATAAGAACTTTTAAAGTATTTATTTCTTAAAGATTCAGTGAGGTACAAAATGAAAAGAGTTATACTTTCTAAAATAACAAATGCTAGGATGTTCTTTTATAAATATCATCTTCAGCTACCAGGTAAATAATGCAAAGAAGATTGATTCATGAATATTTTCTTGAATGACATTGACAAGATCATCTGACTTATTTCTTGAAGTCACATTATTTACAGTTTGTAAGTGACTTGTTGGCCACTTTGAATTGATTATATGGCCACAATTCTGAAGTCTTTCTCTTAGTTATGACTTTTGTAAGAAAGTATGGGTTTTCGTTTATTCTTTTGCAATATTTTTCCACTGAAAATGGTTGTGTTTGAGCAGTAACGTAGTAAAGTTTTTAATTCATAGTCTTGCAAACTAGTTGAAATATATGGGAAATTAAATAACTCTGCTTTCCTGTGTTCTGTCAACAGCTTGGCTAAAGGAAGCTAATCTGAGTAAAACCGAAGTGTGAAATGAGTTTAAGTTTTTTGCATCTTCTCATCTGAAAAGAAGTCAAAGCCAGTATGCCTGGTTTTGACTTGCTTTCAAGGCATTTTTAAAGGGTTTTTGTAATCTGAATGTGTAATGAGATGAAATTTAAGAAAGGAAGATTTATCTCCATGTATCTCAGGAATGACCATAACAGTTATTTTGAACTTGGAAATGCTGCAAGACTGTAGTCAATACTGAATTACTAAGATTAAAAAAAAAAATCAAAATCAAAGATCATGAAGACATGTTTGGTATTATAGATTTCAATTTGCAAAAGTCAAAGTAATAAGATTAGTGGCTGTGCCAGGTCTACATTTTTCACAAAACTAGAAGTGAAACCCAGATTTTTGTAAAAGGAGTCTTCCCAGTAACCATTTGAAGTGCTGTGGTTTCATGATTGCTATCTGCCCTCACTGATTATGAACCTTTAAATTCTATTAAGAATAATAATATTTGTTTTATAGATTCAGAGAGGCAAAAACTTTATGCCTCATAAGGAGTTAATCACTTAGCAACCATAAAAAAACTCAATAACTGACTCCTGTGGTAAAGGAGAACCACTGATGACTTGATGTTGGGATAGGAAGAAATGCAAGGTATTCTGTCTATTTTGACTTACCAGAAGTTAAGGAGCAGAGGAAGGGGTTAAATTTGAATGAACTGCAAAGCTAGGACTGTATTTAAACTTAGTGTCACACAATAAAGACTTCAGTGAGAACTAGAGGTTGAAGTTTTGAACAGATTCAATAGGGTTTATTTTCTGGAGGAAGAGAAATACTGTGTCTCATGTAATGCTAATTTAAGTGAACTGTTAGAATATTTTCCTTTAATTTCAATTCAGTCACTCCTGTTTTGTGTTGTCTGTTTTTTATTTAGTACAGAAACATCTTTATATATTGGCTATTAGACTAGTTTTTGATAATGATTTTAGTGTGGAGAAATCTGAAAGCATTTAATATTTTTTGAAATGTCTCCTCCACAAATAAGATCTTTTGGATGCTTTTGACATGAAGACTAATACATCACATATTCCCACAGATATGTAAGTAGCGAAAAGTACTGCTGCCTGTTCTGTTTTGCATGGGAAATGGAAATGGGAACATCTGTGAGGAAGATGTATTTTCTAGTCTGCACTAAACAGAAAATCTCTCTGTAGTATGGCAAACTATCGGGCAATGTGCCTGAGTCTTGAAGTGGTCCCAAGGCACATGTAACAACTCAAGATAATAACTTTATTGACTAAATTAGAAGAGTACTATGTGATTTATGTAACCAATCACTTATTATCAAATAATGCAGAAAATTACTAAAGAAACACAGTTTTATGATTTCAAATGTATCCATATAAAGTTAGAGTTCATGCTGAATGCATTATTCCAAATCAGTCTGGGGGAAGTTTACTAAGAGAAAAAATAGAAACATTGTTTCTTACAAATAGTATGCTTTTGTGTTTATGAAAAAATCAAAATAATTTATACAAAGATTTTCCTAAGGGGGACAATTTTTTTCTCTCATTTCACTCCAAATGCACAGTATTTGTAATTTGGTATACATTATTCATGTGTATGCACATCTCATCTACATGGTGGTGACAAACAAAGATGTGATAAATTGAACTAATTCTGTGGGAGTTTTGATTTAAATTCTCACCCCCAATAGAGAGTATAATTTTGATACGATGAATAAAGAAAGCAAATAAATATTTATTTTGTCCCAAATGTGGTAAGAATTATTGCCTTTTCTCATACAAATATGGACTTTTCTTCTATAAACTACAGTGGAATAGAAAAAGTATTTTATTTACAACCTTGTGTTAACAGGAAGGGTAAGATTCTGTATGTTTTGACCGAGCCAACCTGGAAATAAACTGCAATCCTTGCCAGAAAAGAATTTTTTTTAACCTTTAGTTTTCAAAGATCCAGCTCTAAGCAATGATGCAGTACTAATAGTTTATTTTTAGGCAATTAAAAAAACAAAAGGGAAGGGAAAACAAGAAGATGTTTCACTTTTTCATGCCTCCTTGTGCAGATGTATTGTACTATTGACTGTTGATAAAAATAAGACTTATATAAAGTAGAAAGAAGTTACCTTAAAATAACTTCTAAAATATCCCTATTAAACTATCACAATTTTTACGGTGCTAGATACATACAGGTAGAAAAGACAAATGCTAGTGCCAAATACTGTAACTTTTATATTATTTTTTCTCCTTAGAGTCCTAGAAAATGAAGAACACATCAAGATGAAATGGAGAGCAATAAGAAGCCCGAATCAATAGATGAATTACTGCATATTGTGTGAAGGAAGAAATTAGTTATGTGACATCCCAAAATAATGATATTTTACACTTAGATGTCCCATTACCAACTGCATATATACTTCAGCAGGCACTGCTGGTTTGCAAACTGGTTTGCAAGTATGTGTTTCACTCTTGACCAATTTTAACAAATTCAACAGAAATGCATACACATCTGAAATTAAGAATGTTTTTTTGAGCCCTGTTTTGCAGAGGACACTGTTTGACCATTGCAGGTTTAAGCCCACTGAGTTTAATGAGGAGTTGTTATAGTAAGTGCCTAAAAGTTCACAGGTTATTCTGAGTTGTAAGGGACCCACAGGATCATCTAGTCCAACTCCCAAGCGAAAGTCAACCCAGGGATCAGGACTACAAATGTGGGACCATGGGCACCAGGCCTCCCACCAACTAGACCATGTCACTGAGATCATCATCGAGTCTTCTCTTAAACACCTCCAAGTATGGCGACTCCACCATCTCCCTGTGTAGGAAACTGGCCTGAAAGGGTCGA
>WEKX01002025.1:0-22369 GCA_013390025.1 Pitta sordida
AAACCCCCTAAACCATAACACTATGTAACTGCAAAGACAACTTAGGTAATTAGCCTGTGTTAGGTGATATAGGTGTCTGCTTTGAGGCTGTTTAAATTCAGGAGAGGTTAATCCCATCCCACGTAATTCATTTGGCTGCTGTTGAATTTTAACTTAAACTATGGTAGCCTCACCAAAACATCGATTCCTTCATAAGTTGAACATTGGTTTGAGTCTACATGCTACTTGAATCCATGTTGAAAAAGGTTAAACAATCCAATTTACAGTCCAGTCTGTAAAGTTAAACTAGCATTAGTTGTGGTTTATTTTAATGTGATGTATGTATTATAAACTGGAAGCAGTCAGAAGATCCATATTGTATGCATAATCCCTGCTCCAAAACATGTGACCACCTAGGGTAAAAGAGTTGTCAACTGGAGTCAGTAACTGCTGCTACCATTCAGTTTAACCTGACACCTGGGTTTTATCTTCAGCCAGTGCGGCACATGAGAACATTTGTAAAACGCTGACAGTGCCGTATCTTTGTGAATGTCTTTGATGGTGCACTAGGTTTTAACAGGATATTGATGCAGGCAATGCCTATGTTGTCAAGTGTTGTGCAACTGGAACACATTTGTGGAGCAAAAGAATTGATGCTGAGAACCTGGCATGCATGCTGTCTGCATTTCAGGGTGTTCATTTTGTACAAAGTCTTTCTGTATGAGCTGAATACCCATGAACAACTGCTGAGTACACTCCTGGAGCACACATTTTATCTGGAGAGAATCTAGTCTGTACTTCAAGTAAGAGTGCTCTGTGATATATAGTAGTTGGGAGTGATCAAGATTTTAATTTCAAAATTAAAAAAAAAGAAAAACTGGAAAACAAATCCACTTTGAATTGAGTCATAGTGGTACTGCAACCCAACCTGAATGATCAGGTTCATTTCCGACTGCTGGTGTCATGAAAGAGAATATTTTAAGCAGTAGATCTGTATGAACTCTAAGAAATGAAGCAGAAAGCATTAATGATAATGATATTCAGATGATATGACGGTTGTTTTCCAAAGCTGAGACAGGAAGACACTAAAAAAGTATGCAGCCCTCGTGAGACTGTAAGGCTGTAGTGTGTAGAGCTAAAAGTACTCTCTTACTCTGTAATAGATACCTACAGGGCCTGACAAGTTTAGTCAATGTTCCTGCTGTACATAGTGGCTCAAATATAAGTTTGAAATAAATAGGAGTTTTACTGAGTAGGTATAATATTTCAGATAGTGGAAGCATCTGAGGTGTAGACCATGCCACCTTTGTCAGCATTAGGCTGTTCAGAGTACATGATGAAATAGGTCTAGAGCAGTATGGACCCTTGAACTGAGTGCATTTGTGTGTGAATGAATTATACCATGGGAAGAAAATGCTTCACAGCAGGGATACATAAAAAGTTGATATAGACCACTTCTGTCACACACGAATATATGAGAGTAAAAGGGAAGTGGTTATGCTAGTAACTTTCTACTTTTCTACATCTCCTTGGATGTTTAAAGAGGTAAGATAATGAGATGGAGTTTTCACATGCTGAAATTTCACATTTCACAGAATCACAGAATATTCTGAGTTGGAAGGGACCCACAAGGATCATCAAGTCCAACTCTTAACACTGCCTCCCTGGCGGGAATCAAACCCAGGTCTCCCACGCAACAGGTGGGGACACTCGCCACTGTACTAAAGTGGATTTCAATGGGGAATCAGCTGTTATTTCCTGTAACTTTGGTGAACAACTATTTATGTATGCTGATGAGTAGAAAGCACTGAAACCAAGGCCATCTTGAGTTTTATTAAAGGAAAATGTACTTTATGAGCCAGAAAGCGGTATATGTCATGATAACTCTATATTCAATAGTATCATGAAAGAAGCTATGGTACTGAAGGGATTGAGGAGCACAAAACGGTACAACATATACAATTTTCTCAGACTTTTCTTGATTTGCATCTGTCTTGCCCTCTTTTGTTCAAAGCAGAAAAGTACAACGTGCATTTCCCAAGCTGGATGCAGTTGTGAGCCTGCTCCACATGAGGGGGAGGGAAAGAGAGGTACATAACGTGGTAGCTACAGCCAGTTTGACATCATGATTACTGATGTACAAGAGGAAAAAAGTCCTCTGCAGTTACTTCCTGTCTCTGCAGTAGCATGGTGTCTTCCCATGCTAGGTGACGTCTTTTGGTCTTTATAATTAGCATCACTGAGTGGTCTTCTCTTGAAATAAAAAATGCAAGATTTGGAAAGTGGAAGGACTTTATTCAATTTAAGACATGCTGAGCAGGTGGTGATACTTTCAGTGTCGGCCTATCTCAATGTAGAAAGCCAGCTCGGATGATCTGTTACCCTGAAAGTAGACCGCGGGAGTTTTCTGACATTGTGAACAATACTTTTTCTTGATAAACAGGTTGAATTACCTTGCATGTAGTACCAAATAATTGCTAGTCAAAATGCTTATCAGGTCTGGGAATCAGCTTCCTATTTGAACTTCCATCTTCTTGTGCTCCCATTAGTACTCTGTATTTACCAGAGAAATCTGAAAGTGCGAAGATATTGAAACCTGGTCATTCAAAGCATGAATGAAGGAACTAGTATATGAGGAATCAGATATTGTACACACATTTCAAAATATCATAGTCACCTTTTTTATGGAAATGAGCAATTCCCTGTATTTCTAAGTAATGGTCTTTGAAGATTAAAGCTATCCTTTATCTAAAAAAAAGGATCCTTATCTATGCAGAGATTTCTTTCAAACTTTACCATTTCTTTCACAAAAGTTCAGTTGTTTTAGAAGTATCTTTAGTGTAAATTTGTAAAACACCAGCTGCTGCTGAGTATTGTGGAAAAACCTTCTTTTAAAATTCCAAGTATTTTGGCATTTCAAAGATTACTAATTAGTTCTCTATTTGTTTGACGTTCTTCATTGTGTAACTTGCTCCAGATGAACATTTTTATGTGTTTCTAACCTTTCCATATACATTTGCTTTCCTCTGTTTATCTTTTTTCTTGCTCACACTAGGAAGGAAGGGGACAGTAGGAGATCAATAACCTTTTGAATTTTAGGAAATGTTACATGAATATATAAGTGTTTCCCAAGACATAACTTCTAATTTAGTGAAAAAATAAACATTTTTGCAAAAGTTTAAAAAGAATAACATACAACCAAGGCAGAGCATTACACAAAGCGCCCAGCACACGATAACCCACACGACTTAGCAAAATACAATCAACAAAACCCATCAGTTTTAAGTTACCCAAAATATTAAGAAAAGAGCAAAGAAAGGAAAGAGATTAAGAGAAGGAAAAAAGGAGTAAAGAACAGCATTAGAGTAAGAGAAAAAATAGCTACCACCAAGAATCCACCTAAGTGCCGCTGGGCTCTGGAGAAGAAAGAGAAAATGGGGACCATGTGCTCCTGTTTTTATGTGATCTGGCCAGCATGTCCACCTCTCCCAGTCACGCCCTCTGGCTCACTGACCACTGTGTGGCAAGAGTGAGAGGTGGTGTAGCCAGTCAGAGGCTGGGTTAGCAGTTCCAAGGGGTTGCCTTTTTGATAGAATAATGAAACAGCTATACGAAAGTCTATAGAAACAAAATATATATGTGGAAGAAGTATATTATTCTTAAAGTTTTTTTACAGTGGATACATAGGGTGAAGAACTATTTATGATGGTGTGACAACAAAAGGGAAGAGGAAGAGATCTATATGTACTGTCATATAAAACTTTGTGGTTTAAGATTAGAATATTTTCTTATGGAGATCAAAGAATGCTGTGGCTTATGACATAAAAATACTGATCCAGAAGGGTGAATAGAAAATTTTTACTATTTTCTAAAGTCAATGGACTTTGTATCTATAGGTGGATTAAAAGATTTATTCTGTCATTATTGTACTGTCTGAGTAATTTTATCAAAAGAAATACAGTTATACCCCCTCCATTGCGAGAAAAGGGACAGGCCAAGGCCGTCGCAAAACCCTAAACTCGCAAAGAACTGCAGGTCGTTAATATGCATGCAGGCCACACCCATTGCTCCACCCTCCGGCACTCTGGGGCTCTGCGGACAATTTTCCTCTCCCTCCCGTAGCCTGTCTCGGCACAAGTGAGCAAAGGGAACCGTTTCTGAGTGGCTGCTATGACGGTGTGTGCTCGCAGCCCAAACCCCACGCTGCTCCCCGCTGAGCCCCCCGGCCTGGCCTGGCCCCAGTGCTCACACTGTCCCCGGGGGACCCGTGCTGGCCTGTGCATGCTCGCCCTGCCTCCACGCCGGGGAAGGGATGTCTCTGAGCTCTGGTCGGCATTCTTGGAGCCTGGAAAAACCTTATGGCGGGAGGGGGGAATGGCATGTCTTGTGGTGGTGCTGCGCTGGGTCTCAGCGGAGCACACAGGAGACACACAGGACCGGGTCAGGGACCGGGGCACGGTGCCTCATGGCTCTAAACGCCATTGCAAGTTGCAGAAACGCGTGCCCCCGCGCTGTGCGCCCTCCTGCCCCGACACTGGTGTGGCGTCCGCCGGGATTGGAGAGGGAGGGGGGGGGAGCGGCGTGAGGCTTGGTCTGTGGGAGCACGCTTGCTGCAGCCCGGAGAAGCCCACAGGGTGGGGAAGATGAGGGTCTCGGGTCAGTTCTTTCCCTTTAATATCCATCAGTCCCGGGAGCAATGCCCATATGGTTCCAGAGGACGGGGGAACAGACTCTCCCTTCCAGCACACAGCGCTTGCCCCACCTCACTTGCCTCACTTTCGTGGGGCAGTTTGCCCGGTCAGGGACGGGGCACAGTGCCGCCATTGTGAGACCCCTCCCCTCAGGGCGGGGTGAGTCCCGCCCCACAGGCACCGCGGCACCGCCCCTCGGCAGAGCAGAGGTACTGCGCATGTGTTCCCCAGCTCGGATCGCAGATGGCTGAATCATAACTGTGAAAATTTGCTTCGCAAATGGGCGGGGTCGTAATGGAGAGATCGCAATGTACCAGGGATTCACTGTATTGTATTTTGGGAGTCAAAATGTACCCTGTAAATTTCTTACTTTGATGATAGTAATAGGCAAAATAGAATTCAATAAACTGGAAACTTCTGAAGAAGAGAAGCAAGAACAGGTATTTTAGGAATTAACTGAGTGATATTAAAGTATTTACATAATCATGGTTTTGCATAATGGAGGACATACTTATTTTTAATGAGTAATCTGATTAATAACATGAAAACTGCTTGTCAAAACTAATAGGAAAATAAATTCCAGCATGCGGAATTTGTCTGTTATATTTGCATAATCTTTGGCTGTGTTAAGGAGTTTTCTACCTTTCATCTGTGCCAGAATTTTGTAGACATGATCTCCAGTGGAATTTGGATCTGGAAATATTGAATTATTGTTATTTAGATATCATGGTCTCACTCTATGAAACTTAACCTGAATTTATGACAAAATACTTGAGGTTCTATCAAGGTGTGTTTCTTTTCTTTTCCTAACCTGAGCATTCGTGTCAGAGAGTCAGTCACCTGGAAACTACTTTTTCAGCAATCAGGAGATTAAAAAAGTTGAGCAGCTGTATGGATACTTTGTACAAGGTGGACAGACCACTTGGAACAAACCTGAGCGTAGTGCAGTAAAAACTATGCATACACAGGATGGTATGATTTTCCTACAAGTATGTTTTATTATGCTTTTGAAAGAAAGAATCTTTGATTTGACTTTCAGCTACAAGCCTATTCTTCCATATCTCTTAAAGAATAAAAAACAAGAATAGACAATAATGATAAACACTAATTCATGATCTTTTCCATTGACTTGTCCTAAGCATGCCTCATGAATGTTTCCTTTTTTGCCAACCTAGTGATAAAATCAATGGGTGTCAACCTCACTCTAGTTTTCATAATTAATGTTTGATTTGTGTATTATTTCAACAAAAGCTGATTATAGAAAAGGAAGAGAAAATCATATTCATTTCACATATACTATTGATTTAGAGGAAGTAAAGCTTTGTTTGAAAGCATGTTGGATAATGCCCTTTTGGCTAAGAAAAGAGCCCATTACTAAAAAGAAATCTCACAAGACAGAAAATGCACTTAATCTAGCTTGGAAAGTTGAACTAAGCCTTTCAGTTTCATATTTGTACTTTATTCACTGCAGCATGGCTGCACATGGTTTTTAAACGGAATGCTGTGAAGGGATTAAAACTTTTTTTCTCATATTGAAAACATTTTTCTTTCTTATGTAACACAAGTGAAGCATACAATTTTGAGATCTCACTTTTTTCTTGAGTCGTGTCTTGGTAAAAAACCCTTCAAAAATGGACAATACTCTTTTTTTTTTTTTTTTTTTTTAAGAACAAGATATGCACCAAGTCAAGATACACACCAAGAAGTGTTTCTAAGAAGACTTTTTATTCTTTCAAATTTTAGACATGGGACACAGAACTGGAGAGATCCGCAGAGTCATGGGCTGAAACCTGCCTGTGGGAGCATGGACCAGCGAGCCTTCTTCCATCAATTGGACAGAATTTGGGGGCACATTGGGGAAGGTAATTAGACACTGCTTTATAAAATATATGAGGGATTTTTAAAAATGTAACAAAATTCCTTGTTACTTAAAGGAAAAGTGGTAGGAGCTACATCTTTCGTATTATCTAATACACTGCTACATGCTTTTGTAGGTACAGACCGCCAACATTTCATGTCCAAGCCTGGTATGACGAAGTGAGAGATTTCACATATCCCTATCCACATGAATGCAGTCCATATTGTCCATACAGATGCTCTGGCCCTGTTTGTACACACTACACACAGGTATGTAGGTGCATTTAATTTTTACCAGCTGTGGAAAAGAGTAGTTGAGACCTCCAGCTAGGTTGCTGTGTGATACTTAGATCATAGTAAACCTGCAGTATATGCCAGAGCGTGAAAGCCGCAAAAGGGCTTGTTTAGAATCCATAGTTACAAGCACTGGGTATTGGTAACAGAGTAGACTTGTCATACAAATCTTGAGATTTCATCCTCATAAATATCACTTCCTTAACAGCATTAAGGAAAAAGCTCACAAACCCCAGTGTTAAACTGAGTGTTGCTGCTCAGTGTGCTTTGCATAATCCAGTCTCTATGCTGGTATGCTGTAATACGCTGAAGAAACAGCTCATTTAACAAAAACAAACACCACCCCAACCCCAGCCAAAGTTTCCTTAGTTAAATTCCTCAGATCAAACAGCAGTTTTTAAGATCTTTCTTTAAATCCAGCAAGGTTTTAAAATTGCATAAAACTAATTTATTTCTTACTTCTGAAATCTGTGTATCTAGCCTGAATTTTTTGCAGAGGGGAAACAGTCATATTTTCAGTGAATGGGAAATATATGATCTTCAGACTATACTACAGTACATATATAATTTTTGATATAATATTAGAAAATTTAAAAATTATTATTTTTTATACATTTATTTTCTCTTTACTAGAATAGTTTACAATTGTATCTGATTTTAAACCAGATTATCTCCATATTCTTATTTACAATTTTTGTAAATAGAGTAATCACTCGAATTTCATGGGGAGTCAGTTCCAGAAAGATGCCATGATAAGCTGAGTCCGAGAAGTAGGGATTCATACATATGTAAATATTGCCCCCGCTCCCCCCTCCCCACCTCTGTTCCCTCAGCCCCGGCGAGCACCAGGAGGCGTTCCCTACCCCTTGCTGCACTGTGTGCCAGCGAGGATGACCTGCCGGACCATACCGTGCAGGGCAGATCATGCCCCTCAAACTCAGGGCCAGTGTGCCAGGGTCCCTTGCTCCTGAGGGAAGGGCGACAACGATGGTGAAAGGACTGGAGGACAAGCCCCATGGGGAGCGACTATGGGAACTGGGGTTGTTCAGCCTGGAGAAGAGGAGGCTCAGAGGTGACCTCATTGCTGTTTAAAACTACCTGAGGGGACGCTGCCGCCAGGCGGGTGTGGACCTCNCGAACTGCTGAGCTGAGCTGAGCTCTGCTGGGGTCCCTTGCTCCTGAGGGCCAGGGCCAGCATGCTGGGATCTCTCACACGCTCATGCTGGTGGTCTGCTGCCGCCCCAGATCACCGCTTGCTTAATAAACCTTTGAGAGGATACATCCACTGGTCATGGTCATGGGGACCATGTTTCCCCTGAGCTGGTACCATGGGGCTGTGAGGGGGAGACGGCAGAGTGGGGAATCTCCCTGGTGGCAGGAGGAGACAGCGTCACTGCCAGTCAGGCTGAGGGACGTGGGGGTACAGTGGGCTGACCAGGGAGCCTGAGCCCCACTGCCCACCCAGTGGAGCGGGATGGGCTGCAGGTGGCAGGGAGGGGAGCCCCGCAGGGTGGGGATCCAAGTGAACCTTCTTGGCTCCCCACACCACCTCCTGGCTGCCGGTCCTGCCCCGCCGCATGGCAAAGGCACTCTACGCTTGAGTGGCTGTCCCGTGCTCATGTGACATGGAAAAACACCACTAAGGACCAAGGGAAGGCAATGATGTCCTCATGGGAAAAAAAACCCACAAAGAATTGAAGCTGTGAAATTTGAGCCACGAAGAACTGAGGGATTACTATATGCCCATAATTACACTTACCATTACATGTGAGTTCAATACAAATATACAGTGGTTTTGTGGTACTAGTTCTTCATAGCACCTATGTCTTTCAAGTCCTAAATTCTGCTGGATCTACAGGTTTGGCTTATCTTGAATTAATGCATTTTCAATACTTATCGTATTTGTCTAATTTGAACATTCCAGCCTTTGTCATTCTGATTACTTTGAGATCTGCAATGAAAGGAACACAGCCACCTTTGACTGCAATGACATGCAAGCGTATTTATTTAAAATTCATGACTTGGGTTTACTGAGTGTCCGAGATTTTTTGTTAAAAGTTTTATCCTTTATGGCTGAAAAGTCCCTGTTCTCTCAGTTCAACCAATCCAAGCTCCTCTAGGTCTTTAGGTTGTACTGAGAACTCCAAGGAGCAGGAACATTGCTCCTAACTCACAATTTATCTATTAATTGTAATTCCAAGAACCAGTTCTTCAGATCATGTTTCGTAAATGTTTTGCTACACTTTCAAATATATACCTGGACCATTTATATGACATGAGAGCCATATTTATTGTATCAAGGTAAACTTTTTTTTTTCTAATAAGGATATAACTGAATGGCCTTTTGACAGTTGTGATTAGGTCACTTCAACCCATTTATAGCAGTGGAATGCATCACTTCTGGGATTTGAGTTTTATATATTGGAGTTTGGGGATAGTTTTGATTTTAAGTTAACCAGCTTTAGTTTTCACACATTTTTCTCTTTCCTTTTCCGTAGGTTGTTTGGGCTACAAGTAGCAGAATTGGTTGTGCAATTAATTTGTGTCATAACATGAACATCTGGGGGCAGATTTGGCCAAAAGCAGTCTATCTTGTATGCAATTACTCTCCTAAGTAAGTAGATTGACACCCAAAAATATCTTGAGGGTGTATAAAGTGTAAGATACTTTATAATAGTCCAGGAAATAATCTGAAAGAAATCAGTCTGAGTTTTCTATTTTTTGAACTGATACAAAATAGAGCATTGTTCCCAAGGCAGCCATCGATTACACAAATACCCTTGTGATTTTTCTAGTGCTTCAGTTTTCTCTCCTGTGTTTTAATACACAGCATCAGAGATCTTTGTTGTAGTGTGATATTTGTATGTTCCCACTGTGACTTTAAGGAGTGTGTAACAGGAAGTCCATAGTTAATTTCAAATTATGTAGGATATTCCATCTAGGAGAGCAGAGCCTGTTCTCACGGAAAGGAGGAATTTAGTCTTACCGTGCTGTGCCAATATGAAAAGATATTAGAGCAATTTATGTTAGTTCTTCAGCTTTTTTTCTTCATGGAGTTTTCAACTGAATCCTGTGTATTTGGAATAGAGTCGTAGAATCATTTCGATTGGAAAAGACCTTTAAGATCATTGACTCCAACCACTTACTTAAGACTGCTAAGTTCACCGCTAAACCATGTCCCTGAGTGCCACATCTGCTCGTCTTTTAAATTCCTCCAGTGATGGTGAGACCACCACTTCCTTGCGCAGCCTGTTCCAGTGCTTGGCCACCCTTTTGGTGAAGAAATGTTTCCTAATGTCCAAATAGACATTCCCTGGAGTAAATTGAGATAATTTCCTCTCATCCTATCACTTGTTGTTACAATATGTAAATATAAGGTTGGTTATTTCCCAGAAGCAAATTGAGAATCAAATGAGATCAAGTGTTGGGTTTTAAAATGATAAATAACTTTTATTGGCTGTAAAGCTAAAGCATGGAGTAAGAGATGGAAAAGACAGAGAAAGTTGGAAAAAAGCTAAGAATTATGGTAAAAAGAAGCATAGAAAAGATTAGTTACCACCACAATGTTTGTTAAAATATTTGGAGTATGGCAATGTGTTTCGGAGGTCTTGGTGATTGCCATTCCATATGCATGCTTGCAGCCATGCTTTTGGGGTTTTTCTGCTGAGCTGCTTTTTCTAGGCGTAGCTGGAATTCAGTTCACTTCTCAGCCAGAGAGAGAAAAAGTTCTTTGTAGCTGTATTTTCCTGATTTGAGTCTCCTTCCTGGCAAAGTCTCTCTGCTCCACACGTGGGCTCACGGACCATGTGGAGGAAGGGCAGCATGATGAGCAGGCAACAGAGTTACCTGTGCCACTAGTACCTCTGGATCAGGACATGTCCAGGCTTCCAGGAAAGCTGGGTTCGGGGTGCTTAGCTCACTTGTGGATTTCAGATGGATTCAGCTCTTTCCGGTGTGCAGCCATCAACCCCCGTCGGCGGCAGCAGCAGCGGCAGCAAGACCTTAGCTCTTAGGGGTGATCTATACCCAACAAGCACGTGGCTCAGTCTGTGAGCCTGGGTAAAGTTTATTTTGAAGTACAGGAGTGGTGAGGAGAGAGGAAGGGGGTGGGGCAAAGGGCAGTGGGGGAGAGAAGGTGTTTCACTGTACCTTCTCCTGTTTCCCTGCCACATGGAGCCTGATACAATGGAGAAGCATTTTTTACAATGAAAGAAATTTTAATGAATAATTTGACACACTTGTTACTTGGGAATATCAGAACAATGTTACAGTCTGTGTGTCTGCTGGTTTTTGTCATTTATTTGTTGACATAATAAATGCTGTTTAATGTTAATATGTTAATTTATTAAGGCATTTTTTGCTAATTTTTTTTTGTTTTTCTGTAAAGAGGTAATTGGTGGGGTCATGCTCCTTATAAACCTGGTCGCCCCTGTTCTGCATGTCCCCCTAGTTTTGGAGGAGGTTGTAGAGAAAATCTTTGTTACAGAGGTATGTACTATTTCAACATCATATCTATAAATGGGAATAGAAATGTAACCTTTCTTTTTGATTTCTTTTCTCATTATGCCTTAACACAGTGGAAAGGAATATATTATACAAGTGCCCAAAGACTTGGTAGGGCCTTACTTTACTATGATGAATGAGATCATATACTTATGATACTGATACTGAGGCTCACCAGAGGGAGTGGAATATACTGAAATCCTGATGATAAGTGCTGATTAGGGGGTTTTAGTGCACAAAGGTTGAGACTGTTGCTGTGTGTTCTTTATATACCTTTCAGTAATTACAGTGGAATTCTGTGCAGTCATTTGTTAATAGGGAAACATCTCATTGACATAGTCACGTGCTATGTGGAAAATCAAGGACAAAACTAGAAGACATTAGTAATTAAATTAAATGTTGGCTAGAATGATTATTAACTTCTTAAAATTTTGGGAATGCTATTTGTATTTTATAGCACTGAAACAGCATATTATTAAGCTGCTACTTTTTTTACTTTATTCTGTGTACTAGTAATCTAGCGATTTCTGTTAATAACTTACAAGATTTCATATGGACCACGTAAAATCTGCATGAATGTCCTGAAATACCTTCTTTGTGTTTCTTGTCTAAGTAAGAAATGTAGATTGAATTATGAGTAGTTCAAAATTATTTTCATTGTGTATGAATAGAACAGCCTTATTTTCAGGTACAGTGATCCCCTGTTACTCACGGTCTGTTGGGTCTGGTCCTCCTCACACGAGTCATGGAATCCGCAAAGATAGTGACCCCACGACATAGTTGAGTACGCCATGCCCGTAGCCATGCCTCCTCCCCTAATAAGGTCTGGAGGACAGTCCTGAGAGCGGGGCTTGTTTCAGATGTCTGGCTGTGCTCGCCGCGCGAGCATGGGGGGCCTGGGGCCTGGGGCCGGGCCGGGCCGTGCCCACTGTGCCAGTGGCAGGGAGGAGCGGGACTGGGGCTGACTGTGCCCGCCATGCCAGCGGCGGGACGGGGGCGAGGCTGGCGCCACGACGCGTGCAAGCAGCGAGGCTGGGGGCCGAGCAGACTGGGGTCGCAGTAGGTTCTGCGCACATGCCAGGTCCCACAGCTCACTGGAAAATCAACAGCGACTATGGGATCTCGCAAATTACAAATCGTGACTATGCAGAGGATCACTGTATATGTAATTATGAAATAAGCTTCCTTAATTGCATGTTATCTCTGAACTTGGTAGAACTCTGCTCATGTGTAACAAAGATCATTGGTTTTTTGATAGCATAAAGGTACCAAACAAGGAGTATTAAGAGCATTTTCATACTTCAATTGTGGTGCATGTGCTAGAAAATATATATCTTTCCTCAGTATCACAAACATACTCGAGATGTATTTATTAATCCTGAGTTCTCCATCTTATGAAGCAGTGGAAAGCCTTCCTTGCTTTCTTACTTTCATTTGTCCACCAGGAGAACAAAGTAATTTTACTGAAACACAGTAAGGGATGTGCATTCCACACCGATTTCGGGGGGTTTTTTTGAGAGAGAATTTTTTTTTCTCCATTCTGAAACAGAGGATTCAGAAAGACCTTATTCTCCCCATGAACCAGAAGAGGAAACCAATGAAATTGAACGTCAGCAATCCAAAGCCCAGGATGCAACAGTGCAAAGCCGACCAAGGGCACATTCACCTTCAGCCTCCACAGGCACTGATGACAGTGAGAAAAATGAAGTAATAAGCACGCAGCAAATGTGTAAGGAATTCACCTGATTACCAAGTAGCAAAAAAAATTGAATTATATAGTATGAAATTAATTGCGGTGAATTTGCTTTTTGCTTGTTTTAGCTCAGATTGTTTCATGTGAAGTAAGGCTAAGAGATCAGTGCAAAGGAACAACTTGCAATAGGTATGGTAAATTTTTTACTTGTCATTTTGAGATTATTTTGGGAGGCTATATTTGTACGTGAGCTGGAATATTTTCCCTTTTTGTAATCCCAGGATTTAAGATGAAGTTGGCTTTTATTCTCTTAGGTATGAATGTCCTGCTGGCTGTTTGGATAGCAAAGCCAAAGTTATTGGAAGTGTACATTATGAAATGGTAAATATTTTTAAATTAGATTTTGTACCAGTAGAGTGTTTAAAGAAATGTTTTATCTGTTGGAATACTACCTAAAATTGTATTAAGAATGGATTTTGAGTATTTCAACATTTGCCAAAAAGAAAAGCTTACACTTAATGTTTAAGATAGCATCAGATGACCTAAATTTGCATCTGCTATTCTGCATTTAGTCCAAATTTATTTCATACTTATACATACATAGAAGTAGAATTTTTGTGTCCACATATTTGAATGTAAATATGCGAAGATGTGACTAAAGGAGTAAAGTACAGCAGTTTGTGGGTATATTCATTGAAATTTTTTCAGTAAGATAGGCCTACTTGTGTAACCTTAAAGCCAACTGAAAGTGTATCACTTACTCTGTAAGACTGGAAAACAGTATAGGAGGTAACAGCTACTGTGTATCTCTGAGAAAGGCAAAATTGTGTTTTATTAATTTGAAGTAATACCTACATAGATCATGCCAACCATAAGAGGCTCTACCAAGTTTTTAGTGATACATTGTAATTAGAATAAGTTTTTTGTCTGATGTGGAACTGCTTTTCTTCCTTTGTTTTTCAGCAATCCAGTATTTGTAAAGCTGCCATACATTATGGCATCCTAGACAATGAAGGCGGTTGGGTTGATGTCACTAGACAAGGGAGGAAAAACTACTTTATCAAGTCTTATAGAAATGGCGTTCAGTCGATTGGGTGAGTTTTCTTAAAATTAATATGTATGGAAAGGTTCCTATCTGTTTATTTGTATTTCATACAAAATATATCAGAGTAATAATATTTTGCTCATGCTTTCTGTCATAAAGAATATGAAAATACAGAGAATATTAGAAAATGCTATAAAAAGGCACATGGTAGAGGTACGTATTGTATTAATTCTGAAACTTAAGCCGGTGTTTAATGGTAGACAGAAGGTTGGCACAATTGTGATGTGAAAAAGAAAATAAAATAATTTAGAGAATCACTTTGGTAGTAACTTAGTATTTGTAGTTAAATTATCTCAATATTGAAAGCACTTGGTTAATTCATTGGTAATGGTGTATATTCATTGTAAAAAGCTAGTACATATTGGCAAGTTGTTTTATATGCTCTGGAAAAAGCTGGTATTATTTCCAGGGTTGGACCATGGACAGAACAGAGTTAACAAAGCAATAGTCTTACAAGTTTTTGTTGGTAGGTGACTCTCTTGTATTGTGCATATTAACAATATGAATCAAGTAGAAAATACTTGATGTTTGTACAAATGTTTGTTAATTTCATCACAGTTCCACAATTTTTAAAAAAAAATATGGGAAAACCTGGAAAAGCAGTGCATAGAAGTTGAAAATACTTGACTGTTTCATGCATAATTATCCAATGATAGGAAATCATCAATATTAGTATATTTGAATTTAAGATATTATTAGTATTTGCAAATTACACTTCAATGTATCATAATGCATTCTTCAAATCTGTATATTGCTTCCTTCATTTTTGTCTATGGTTTGTGCAATAGTAATATGTGTAGAACAGTTAACATGAGAGTAATATTGAACTGAAAGAAAATAAAATTTTGATGAGTGATGTATTTGATTCAGGTGTAAACACAAGGGCAAGGAGATAGGTCAGTCAGAGACTGTACTCACACTCTGTGATGTGTGGCCCTTGTAATTTCTCTTCTCAACATATAAATCTAATCCAGCATAGAGAAGAAAACTGATCTGGTAGACTAAACTCAGTGACCTATAATTTGGTCTACCTGGGTAGGAGTTAAGGTATTGATATCAATCTTTTCCTTTGGATCATCTGATGACCTGACTTTGGTTTAAGTTACTCACCTAAAAATGAAGATTTGCTTCGAGACAAGGAGCGTAGTAAATCTTTATTGCATCAATAATAACATATTAGGAGTCAGCTTTCTTACAAGAGTAGGAGTAGATAAACTATAAAAAAAACCCTCTTTAAACTAGAAAGAATTGATTTCCCATCAGTTAAAGTCTCCATGTTTCTGTGCAATATGAATGAAGTTGTATGAGTGTCCAGCCTACAGAGTGTATTTAGCACATATCCTCTGAGAATAGGAACTCAGAACAAGGCATTAATACTTGGATTTTCTGACTATGGGTTAAATAAAGATTATTTACCTACATTTCAAACTATCAAAAGGCACATCAATAAAGCAGGGGATACCGTGCAGCTACCTGACTCTCACCAGTATCTGTAGATAGAGCCTTGCATAAACTATACGATCAACCCTCTTCCATGTCATGCCCGTCATATTGTGGCTTCACATCTTAGTTGTGTGACTTTTCAGGGATTAAGGAGACCCATTTCGGGACAGCGCATGTGCGACCTGACATGCATGAATATTCAAATTAGTCATGAATATTCAAATCAACCCCCATGCCGTGCCGCACGGACCATAGGTGCACTGCTCTGCCTGGGGCAAGATGTGCCCCCCCTGCTCTGCCCCTCCACTCTGGGCTGTGCCAGCCCCCCTCCCCTCAGCACCGCTCAGGGATGCGCCAGACCGCCCCTAGCTCCCCTTGGGGCTGCTCAGGCCGGCTTGGGGCCACTGGGACACTGGCGCGGGCAGCTCCCTGTGCCAGTGTCCCCGGCTGAGCAGAAAAGGGGTTTTTCCTGGCGTGGGGTGGCTGTGGGCACTGGGAAGCACTGACACAAACAGTGATACACAACAATGCAGTGCTGAAACAGCCGCTGACCCTCTCAGCATGGTGGTAAGCCCTACCGCTTCCCCCCACCTCAGCAAGGCAGCAGCGGTGGCTT
This sequence comes from Pitta sordida, assembly GCA_013390025.1. NCBI lineage: Eukaryota > Metazoa > Chordata > Aves > Passeriformes > Pittidae > Pitta > Pitta sordida. The sequence continues at coordinate 16,182 of WEKX01002025.1, forward strand.
CGCCACTTCCCCCTCTCCCAGGACAGCGCCTCCGCTGCTTTCGCCCCCTGCTGGCATGGCAGTAGCTCCGCGGCTTCCCCCCCGGCCCCAGGATGGTGGCTGTGGCTCCGCCGCTTCTCCCCTGCCACGGGCATGGCTGCCGTGGCAACTGATACACAGCAACATGGTGCCAAAACAGCGCTGGCTGGCCGTGTGAGGGCGCGGGGCAAATTTGGATATTAATGAGCTGCCATTCTATGCAGGAGTAGGGCTTCGCGGGAGACGAACAAGACCGCGGTACCGTGGTATAGGAAACCTGACTGTACCAACATTTCTTCAGCTGTTGGATTTTCTTGGTATAGGATGCTGTACTCAGTATCTCAACAAGTTAATCAGCAATAGAGTACAGGGAATGATACCTACATCAGTGTTTGGCAATGCTAGGGTAACAGAAGTATGAACTACCTCTGTGAAAGCAATGCGAAATTGATGTTCAAAAAAATAAATAAACCAGTACAAGTAACAATGGAATCCACAGGAGCAATTTGCTCCAAAGGTGAATGGGGAATCATTTCCTTGTTTGCTTGGGTTTTTTCCTTTTTTTTTTTTTTTTTAAATAATTAATATTAGGAAGGGATTTTTCACAGAGAGAGTGATCCCTCAGTGGAATGCCCAGGGAGGTGGTGGAGTTGCCATACCTGGAGGTGTTTAAGAGAAGAGTCGATGAGGAGCTCAGTAACATGGTCTAGATGGTGGGAGGCTTGGATGGATGGCCCATGGTTCCATGCTTGTGGGCCTGATCCCTGGGTGGGCATTCGCTTGGGAGTTGGACTAGATGATCCTGTGGGTCCCTTCCAACTCAGAATAACCTGTGAACCTGTGAACTTTATGGGTGCTAAAAGCAGCATCAGCTTCTTTATTACAGACTAAAAATATCAGAATCAGAGGCATATCCAATGAGTTAAAATGAGAGGGAAATAGAAGATAAGAGGATTAATATAGCAATGTTCATCCATTGTAATGCAACAGAATAATCTATATACCTGATTCTTTATAACAACAGGCAATGGCTACATCTTAATACAATATATTTAGTGAGAAAAAAGCACTGTCATATGTTATATTGGGTTTTTAATGATAATGATGATAGCAGATGATGGAAGATCCAAAAGTAAAATTTAATTCAATGATTCAGAAAGGCTGTGAGGACAAACTGTTTTCAGTGTTGGAGTTGCTTATAGGAGTGAACCTTTACTGGAAAATGAATGACCTCTTCTGGTAGATGAGTGCTTCTGAGCAACCACATGCTACATTTTCACAGGTTTCACAGATTATTCTGAGTTGGAAGGGACCCACAAGATCATCTAGTCCAACTCCCAGACCTACAATATTTTTGAGGGACAAATATACAGTAAGCCCTCTCCACTTTGCACCTCCCAGATAGTGGCTTCACCTCTACGCAGTGTGATTTTTCCACGATTAAGGAGACCTATTTCGCGCCTGTGCAAACTGACAGTCATGAATATTCAGATTAGACAGTCATGAATATTCAAATCAACCCCCATGCCGTGCCACACAGACCATGGGCGCACTACTCTGACTGTGCCATGCCCTCCCTACTGAGCTCTGACTGAGGTGGCCACAGCAGTTTTGCCGACGCTGTGCCTGGCCCACTTCGTCCCACTCCACTCAGAGTGAGGTGACTGCGGTGGGTCTGCTCCAAACAGCGCCCTCTCCACTCCACCCTGCTTGGACCGAAGAGACTGCGTGCATGCTCTCATGTTAGACATGGTGTCNTCCCTGCTCGGACCGAAGAGACTGCGTGCAGTTATGAAAGATTTGCATGCTCTCATGTTAGACATGGTGTCCGAGACTTTCTTGGGGTAGACATCTACCACGAGTATGAAGAGACCAGGTTTACCCACCTGGAGAGACACCGGGAGAGTGGCACATGCAGCTCTCTGCACCAATGTCCCTGGCCAAGCAGAAAAGGGTTTTTTCCCAGCATGGTGTGGCTGTGAGCACTGGGAAGCGCCGACACAAACAGCAGGGCAGTGCCGAAACAGCGCCGGAGCGCTGGGTGTGTGTGTGAGGGGGCAGGGCAAATTTGCATATTAATGAGCTGCCACTCTACATGGATGGCAGGCTGTGTGAGGAGGGGTAAGACCCGTGGTAATGTGGTATTCGCGGACTGACTGTATTGCATAATTTGTTCCTAACAGACTTACTCCCTTAACAAATTAAATTACTGAAACAGTTTAACATGCATTCCTGTTTTTCAGACATTCACTGGGAGTAGAAAGTAAATGTGTCATTGCACATTTCCAACTGGGAAAGATTCCCAACTGGGGAGAAGGTGGTACAGTTAGAAAGAACTGACTGGGGACAATGTCTTGAGCTAATACTTGTATTCTCTAATAAAAATACTCCTCCTTATAAGAATAATCACTGGAATATGTTATTTACTGATAATTTCTGTTATTTCTTCTTCAGAAAATACCAGTCTGCTAACTCCTTCACTGTCTCTAAAGTATCAGGTTAGTACATATTTATTTCTTATAAACTCAGTACTACTTTATATTTTTTCTATATGCCACACATTTATTTGTTTCTGTTTTACTTTCTTCAGTTCAGGCTATCACCTGTGAAACAACAGTGGAACAACTGTGCCCGTTTCAAAAACCAGCCTCACACTGTCCAAGGTAAAAATTTAATTAAGAAAAAAAATTTAATTAAAAATTTAATTAAAGTGCTGCAAATATTTCTGTCAGTTACTAATTATCTTAATTTGTCATTGATAAAGATGACAACAGTAGCTGTGAAAAGGAAGTCAAAAATGTTTAACTGATATTTTAGTCTTTGGTCTCAGTAGAAACCCAGGTAGGTAAAGATGATTTCATTAGGAGAATTCCTTTTTTCTTTTATCCATGAATATTCTAATACTAATCTTAAATTGTTAAACACTGTAAATAAAATACACTTCTATTTTTCATTATCCACTATTATTTCTATACACTTTACTTCAATTTATTTATTTGTAAAAGAGATACAGTAGAAGGGTGCAATACAGATATTTATCGTAGAAGTTGCTGATTTGTTTGGGAGTTCTGAAGGAACTGGATTGAAAAAAAGAATTGAAATACATAAGGTAAGGTGTGGTCTGCTGGTCAGTAAACAGCTTTAATTATCTGTGCTGTTTTTCTGATGCCTGTGTTTTAACTTTTTGAAAGAAGCCTGTTCTGCAATGTTTTGACAAAGGCATTTGGTAACAGTTCTTAAAACCATAGATGAGTCAAAGGTAAATACACTGTAGGATGATTTACCACAAACTAAGCTGGAGATATCCACAGGATTATTTTCATAGCAATCCTACAGCCAATACAGGAAGCAAGTACAAAGCCAGAACTGCTAGGAAAACATCCCTTCATGTAGCACTTGGGTCCATGGACTTGTTTGGTGTTTGGCTATGGCTCCTGGCTTTCTAGCTGGAAGATGTGGAGGAGTAAGCTAAGGAGTGGAACACAGGAATGAATGGGTACAATCTCATACTTCTATTTTTTTCTTTTTTCCTTCATTATTAAAAACTAAAACCAGCTTCATTAAGAGAAAAATAAGTTCTGTGTGAGGAAAAGTAAAAAGTGAAAATAGGATTAAAAACTCCTTAATTCTGATGTATTAACTTAAGGAACTTCACAGCAGGAGTGATTAATTTGAGATTTTGTGGATGCTCTTAATTCTGAAAATGTACATTGTTTATACAAGCTTACTTTTCTCTCTTACACCCTAATCACAAATCAGCAGGTCTTCAACAGGTCTCCTTGCTTCCTGCTGGCATAAGTATCTGTCCTAACTCCATCAAGCCTGTTTTAATTACTTATCTAGTAAGACTGTAGCATGTCCAAGTGATGTGACGTGCCAAATATCGATTGGAGCCTAGATAGCATCCTGGAGACGGGCTGCTGTGTCTAGGGTGGCTAGGGTGGCTCCAAAGCCATCAGGGCATGACTCAAATTAAATAGTTCAGACTAGACCTAGGGCTGACTGACTGTTCTGGCTTGTAGCATATCACAATTAGCAAATAAATTACTTGACACCTTCTGTACTACTGTTAGCTTACCACATAATTTTCCTGTGCATTTTGAAGTTGTAGCAGGTGTGAATCACTGAGGAGGTTTTCTACAAAGGTCAATGAATAGAGACAGTCTTTGTTTTGATAGCTTTCTGATCTCCTAGAATTAGCTAGGAATCTCATTACTTACCAAAGCTTTTCATTTTAGCCATGGTTGCCAATGCTCACCGTCTTTATAAGTTACTAGATTGGTTTACATCACCTGGTCATCTGCTTTAAAGCAGGTACTCACTCAAATCTGCCTCTTCTGAGTAGGTATTTGACTGTACAATTTATATAGGATCTTGAACTGGTAATGTTCAGCCCGGAGGAGGCTCAGAGTTGACCTCATTGCTGTTTACAGCTAACTGAAGGGAGGTTGCAGTTGGGTGGGTGTGAATCTCTTCTCTCAGGCTACCAGCACTAGAACAAGAAGACATGGCCTCAGGCTACGCCAGGGGAGGTTTCGACTGGAAGAGCTTTTTCAGAGCTTTTTCAGAGACAGAGTGATCTCTCACTGAAATGGTCTGCCCAGGTCGGTGATGGAGTTGCCATCCCTGGAGGTGTTTAAGAGAAGACTGAATGAGGAATTCAGTGACATGGTCTAGGCCACGGGAGGCTCGGATGGATGGAGCGTGGTGCCCATGGCTCCAGGGTGCCGGGTTTGATCCCTGGGTGGGCGCTCGCTTGGGAGTTGAACTAGATGATCCTTGTGGGTCCCTTCCAACTCGGAATAAACTGTGAACCTGTAGAATGGGATAAATTATAGAAGAGTGAACAGTTGCTCTCCTCACTGGCTTTTCTACACCATTAACTTATCAAAAGAGAAGAAGACCAGACACGTTAAAGTATGATTTTAAGCACTTCATTAGGAACCTCAACTTACATCAACAGTGCCTTCACCTCAAAAACTGACAGACCCATGTCGTTGCATTATCAACTTGATCTATACTCAGTATCATGATATAGTAAACCTCTGATGCTCTTCCTAACTGTATGTGGTTTTGTTTTGGTCTTTCAGGGTGTATTGTCCTCACAACTGTATGCAAGCAAATCCACACTACGCTCGTGTAATTGGCACACGAATTTATTCTGATGTAAGTACAGGGATTTACATTGTGTTATACATATAATGAAGTATTAAATCCAATGAAAAGTTATAATGTAAAGATAGTAAGAGAGAATATAGATGTCCAGTTTTCCTTCATATACTGTGTTTTCATACAGTCTTTTCAAAGTTCTTATTCAGACTCCCATTTAAGTTAGCAGTACCCAGTTGCTGAAGATATGGAAAGTTATTTGAAAACTTTGTTTAGTAGTCTCTGGACCCATATTTTCAGGTTTTTACCAAAATTCACACTGATTTGTTCAGTATTAGGAGTGAATACTCATTTCAACACCTGCATTTTAGATCCTGATGCAACCATAATTTCTATCAGATTATGCTAACAAAAAAAATATTATTCTAAAAATAAATGACCATAGTCCTGTTATTTTGGGTCTTTCTTACCTGTGTTGATAGCTAAATAGCTGCAGCAGAATTCTGATATATTTGTGTAAAGTATCTCATATTATCATATTATGTATTGGATTCAGAACTGGTTGGATGGATGAGCCCAGAGATTGTTGGTAAATGGTGCCACATCCAGCTGGCGGCCAGTCACTAGTGGAGTCCCACAGGGGTCAGTGTTAGACCTGGTACTGTTTAATCTCTTTATTGATTATATGGACCAGGCAATTGAGTCCACCGTTAGCAAGTTTGCAGATGATACCAAGTTGGGGGCAAATGTTGACCTGCCAGAGGGTAGAAGGGCCCTTCAGAGGGACCTTGATAGGCTAGAGAAATGGGCAGATTCTAATAGTATGAGATTTAACAAGTCTAAGTGCCAGGTTCTTAATTTTGGGCATAAAAAACCCATGCACTGGCTGGGGGATAAGTGGCTGGAGAGAGGATAAATGGAGAGAGATTTGGGAGTACTGGTTGACAGAAAACTTGATATGAGCCAACAGTGTGCCCAGGTGGCTAAGAGGGCCAATGGCATCGTGGCCTGTATCAGGAGCAGTGTGGCCAGTAGGACTAGGGAAGTTATTCTTCCCCTAT
>WEKX01002025.1:22449-55810 GCA_013390025.1 Pitta sordida
CCATCCCTGGAGATGTTTAAGAAAAGATTGGATGAGGAACTCATTGACATGGTCTAGATAATGAGATGATAGGATGGGGAGTTAGGTTATAAAAAAACCAAATATGATGACATGACCCTGAGATTGGCTCAGATAGATAAAACATGGTGTTCATAACACAAAGGTTATGGATTCAATCCCTGTATGGGCATTCACTTAAGAGTTGGACTCGATGATCCTTGTGGGTCCCTTCCAACTCAGAATATTCTGTATGATTCTGTGTTATTATTTTAAAATACTTTTTAAAAATTCAGTTTCCTAGTCAGCTTTTTCCCACTGTGCTTTTATACAACATACTTAGTTCTAAGGTAGATAGAAAAAATGAAAATAGTGTTATGTTCTAAGCTCCTACTTTGTCATCTTTACATGTAGAAGCCAGGATGTAGTGGCAGAGAAAACTGGTCACATTTTAACCAGTAAACTGTGTTTGAGCTGTCTTGCAGCTGTCACAAGGACTACTATGGCAATCAGCTGGGCCAGAAGATGATTTTCACTACTTTCCAGTACTTTGAAATGTGTGAAAATAATATGAAACATTTACTCATCATTATTTTGAAAGCAACTAATATGCATTATCTTACCTGAGTATCTTGTCCTGAAAACACTTTTGTCCATAAGTAATGTCACAGAGTAGGACTTCAATTTTAGTAAGATAATGGATTTATGAACTGAGTCCTTAAATGGGGCTGTGAAAATCAATTCAATGCAAGTCTGTTTTGTGGAAAATGTTTTTCCTTCATTTCTGTGGTTGCAATTGAAGACTACAGCAAGTTAGAAAAAACTTGCTGCAGGAGAAAGAAGACACACTTTTGTTTAGATGGGAGACCATCTCAAAATCCAGGCTGATGACACCAGAACGAGAGGACACGGCCTCAAGCTACGCCAGGGGAGGTTCAATCTTAATGTTAGGAAGCGGTTTTTCACAGAGAGAGTAATTGCATATTGGAATGGGCTGCCCAGGGAGGTGGTGGAGTTGCCATCCCTGGAGGTATTTAAGAGAAGACTGGACGAGGAGCTTAGTGACATGGTCTAGCTAGGGGGTGTAGGGCTGGATGACCCTGGACCCCTTCCGGCTCGGGGTGGCCTGCTAGACTGTGAGGGATCTAGGTGGTGTTACGCTCTGGGATGTGCTCTCGGACTCTGTACGGGTGTTAGGTGGTGAGTTGGACTAGATGATCCTTGTGGGTCCCTTCCAACTCATAATATTCTGTGATTCTGTGAAAATATGTATTTTCTTTGACTGGAGAAGTCATAGGTGACTTTAATTAGTATTATAGTGTTATGATTTAAAATTAGTTTAGATGTACTATGTCATTATGCATCTCCATTGTATAGAAATGTGTGCAGCCATACTGCTTTTAGGAAAAAGTAGACATAAATACATGTAAGAAACCTGGGATGGGAGTTTTCTTATCAACTTCAGATGCTGTCAGGGTCGGCATTTACTCTGAGGGTGCTATTCTAGGTTGTTCTGTAGTAGCTAACAGCATTGTGTTAAAGGAGGTAAATGGGCATCTGCAGAGCAGATTTAACTTTTTCAGAATGTTTACCTTGATATGACATGAATTGCCCAACAGAGATGTCTATTCTTCTCCGTTTCCTACAGAAGTGCCTGGGGCCATCTAGCTCAAATGTAGAAGGTGTGTCCTTCCTGTATTTGTACAGGTGTTGTCCTTGATGATACCAGTATTATACAGTTTTCTACAACATTCTTTTTTTGCTAACATTTGAATTATTTTAAAACTAAGATATTTTTATTGATATTTTCACTAATGTGAGTGGATTGCATTGCAGTTTAATAATGAACTAGCTTCGAGTGAAGTATATATTTATAGAGAATAGTCTGTTTAATAAGTGTGCACTCTTTTGCAGTTTTTCATGTATTCGCAGACAGATTTGGTCACAGGTATAGAGAATTCATCTGCCTACTTAGCAAATGCATTTCAAATTGCAGTCCATGATCTACTTGGTTGATTCAACAAAATAGATGGAATTTTTTGTGATGTTACTGAAAATTCATTCATATATATATATGTATATGTGGATGTGTGCATATATGCACATGACTGTTTATTTGTATTACTCCTTAGGCCACTTGCATTGAATAAATAAAGAAGATTTTGCAAAGATACACCCCCCCTGCAAATAACATTAATAGATGTCACTAATGCAAAAATATATGTTTACAATACTTTTCCTTTTCTTACTCTCCTCTGATCAGACATTCTCAAACACACTTCATGCTTTTTGGTCACTTCTTTTCCTCTCTGTTCCTGAAAAAGTTTATTCTCTTGTTTATCAGTTGTGGTCCACAGAATTTTTACCCTTTTTTTCTCCTTTATTCCTAATTCCCACAGTATGAGTAAATAAGGGATTGTAACAGTAAGGCATAGAATCACAGCATCACAGAAACAACTAGGTTGGAACAGACCTTTGAGATCATCAAGCCCAGCCTTTGACCACCTTGTCTACTAGACCATGGCACTAAGTGCCATAGTCAGTCTCTTATTTACCTCCAGAGATGGTGAATCCATCACCTCCCTGAGCAGTCCATTCCAATGCTCGGTCACTCTCTCTGTAAAGAACTTCTTCCTAATGTCTAACCTAAACCTCTCCTGATGCAGCTTAAGACTTGTGCCCTCTTGTCCCGCTGCTGGTTGCCTGGGAGAAGAGACTGATCCCCAATTTGGCTTCAACCTCCTTTCACATAGAGTGATAAGGTCTCCCCTAATCATCCTCTTCTTCAGGCTAAACAACCCCAGCTCCCTCAGCCGCTCCTCATAGGACTTGCGCTCTAGTCCCTTCTCCATCCTTATTGCCCTTCTTTGGACACACTCCAGTACCTCAACATGCTTCCTAAATTGAGGGGCCCAGAACTGGACATAATACTTGAAGTGTGGCCTAAGCAGTGCCGAGTACAAGGGAAGAATCACTTTCCTGGTCCTGCTGGCCACACTGTTGCTGATACAGGCCAGGATGCCATTGGCCTTCTTGTCCATGTAGGTGCACTGCTGGCTCATGTTCAGTTTTCTGTCAGTCAGAACTCCCAGGTCCCTTTCTGCTTGGCTGCTCTTCAGCCACTCTGTCCCCAAGCCTATAGTGCTGCATGGGATTGCTGTGGCTAAAAGGCAAGACCTAACATTTGGTCTTGAACCTCATGCCTTCGGATTTGGCCCATCTATCCAGCCTGTCCAGGTCCCACTGGAGACCCCTCCTATGCTCTAACAGATGGAATCTTTTTCCCAACTAGGTGTCATCTGCAAGCTTACTAATGGTGGACTCAATCATCAATAAAGATATTAAACAGGACTGGGCCTGACACTGACCTCTAGGGGACACCACTCTGGATGCCACATATCAGTCAATTCCCCACCACTACTCAGAACCCTTGTCTAGATCACATCACTGCTTCTCCAGGAGTAGGCTGTGGGAAACCATATTAAAAGTATTGGAGAAATCCAGCTAGAAATCCACTGCTTGCCCTACATCAACTGAGCTGGTTACTTGTTCATAGAGAGTGATTGTTTTTGTGAAACACTCTTGCCCTTGATGAACTATTCTGGCTTTTCCTAATCACAAGGTTCATTTGACCTGTGGTAGCTCCGAGAAGGGTTTGTTCCATAGCTTCCTCGAATACTGAAATAAGACTTATAGACCTATAATTGCCTGGATGCTCCTTTAATCCCTTCTTGTAGATAGGGGTGACATTAGTCTTCTTCCACTCATCTGGGATGTCCCTCATCTCCACAACTTCTCGAAAATTATGAAGAGTGACCTCAAAATGACGTCGTCAGTTTGCTTAACACGTTCATGTGGATGCTGTGGGGTTCATCAATTTTTAGAGGTCATGCTCCCATGAGACTTCACAGACCAACTTCTCCTTCACTGATGGTGCATCTGTGTTTGCATCAATCTCGATTTCAGTACTTAAGGCCTGGAGTCCAAGACTGCTGCATGATTTTGCCAATAAAAAGTCTATGGAATTAGATCCTGATTTAAAAATCCAACTTTTGAAGCAATTCAGGACTCTTCATCTCCTGACTATTTCCTCACTCAGAGTTAAAGCCAGTAGTCTGCCATTAATCCACTGTCATAGCTGAGAAATGATTTCAGGCTTCTATCTTCTGTCTGATGCTCACATTATACTGTTTATTTAATTAGCTTCTAGTACTTATCCATGCCTGGATAGGAAACTGTGATGTTCCCTTTGAATATGGATCATTTCACTGCTCTTTGAGGTTTTGGATACAGAGATGGAAATACTGCAGTTATCCCTCATGTTTTGGGTAGGACATTGTCCTAGAAACATGACTACAAGTACCTTTGCAGTTCTATGATTCCCGTTTGGCTTTGACTGGAGATTAAACTGAATTTCCTGATCCATAATAATTGTCTGATGTTTCATTTTTATTACCCCTTTGTTGTTGAGAGCTGATAGATTCTTTCATTTTGAAATGCTCAAGAATTCAAATGTATTTCTGACCTTTGAACAGAAACAGCTGGAAATAAATGATTTTGGTGCCATACTGAAGAGGATCTTTGAAGAGGCAGTGTCTGTATTCCTATAAATTGGCCTAATTCCTATGAAACTGATTTAAATGCTGTAAGATTAAGAAAATTAGTCATGCAATAAATAGAATTATTTTGTGTTTCCTAAACTTGGTTTAAATGTCACTATTTGTTTTCTTCTAAATAATAATGAAATGAAAGGATGAAAACTAATCCTTTTTTCATTCATTCTTAGATATCCAGTATCTGCCGAGCAGCAGTACATGCTGGTGTAGTCCGCAACCAGGGTGGTTATGTTGACGTTATGCCAGTAGACAAAAGAAAGGTGTATGTTGCTTCCTTTCAAAATGGAATACATTCAGAAAGGTACAGAGCCCATTTTCAAAGTTTACACTCATCTCGATGAGATTTACAGTCTTGCATTGTGTCTGTTTGTACCTGGGGCAGTGCTAGAAACCAAACATCAGGCCAAAATTGGTGATTTACAGAGCCTGCTTAAAAACTGTGGTGACTTTGGAGAACCTATGATAGCAGAGCTGCCTTCCTCCTCTAAGCTCATAAAACACTACCCTGAAATGCTGGTTATGAAACAAAGTAAAGCCAGCTTTATTGATTTGCTTTGCTGGTTCTCTTGAAACTAAGACAATATATGAAAATTTCCTTTACTTTCATAGGGATTTTTTTAAAATGAACATTGCTGAGGCATTGGTTCCTGATGAACTGTTCATTAGTGATTTACACCAGTGACTCTGAATCATAAATAATATTCACAAACATTAAAATTTGCAATCACTGGAACATATTTTTCAGTTATCTTTTTTTTAGTATGTAGTTTGTTGTTAGCAATGCTTTTCTGAAAGACCTAGAGATGCTGTGAAAGTTCATTTGGTCTTCATTTTATTCATACGTTGTAAGATGATAGCACCTGACTGCGTGTTGCAGATTAAATTTAATCTCTGAAAGAGTTCTCCAAGTTCTAAAGGAAGAAAATTACCTTAAAAAAATGTTACTACTCTTTTTGTCCTGTAAAGCCATTCTTTTATTCCCGTAAAGACTAAGAATCATTGTTACCTAGACAGTCTTTCAAAGAAATCTGTGTAGTAAAAAATTCTCTAAAAGTTTCTGTAGAGAACTCAGATGTAGGAAAATACATTTTTTTCTTATTTTTAATTGAGGGTAGGGGAATGTATTCATTCGTTCCCCCAATCTTTTCAAAAAACTGGAAGCTTGTAAAATACAGATTTTCTTTGCTTAGTGGATGACTTGTTTTACATATTCTTGGACTTTTCCCCATGGCCATCCAGTTCCCTTAAAAAGGGTGTTTCCTTACTGATACTTTTGTTCGCCATGTAACTCTTCTCACTGAGCAGAGATGCAGCCAGGAAGAGTACTGCAAATTTAATCGTTATTTATACTTTATTTATTATATAAATATTATATACTATGTATAAATACAAATTTTGAATATATATAAATATGTGTGTATATATGTATGCATATATATATTTATGCATAAACCATCTTGGTAAAGATTGGAAGGCCAAAAGCTTGGAAAATAGTCCACGCAAGTTTTCTGTGAAGCAGAAGATGATGAATTGTAAGGCTGTTGCAGACAGCCTGTTCCATTGTGCCCTTCCTTGCTTTCACCTCCATTTCCCTTTCTTTCCCTGCTATGCCTCAGTCAGGGTTTGCTAAAGGGAAAACAATGGGGCTATTACATATGACATACTCGTTCAATATATAAGGCAAAAATAATTACTATAACAAAATTTCATTGCAGTTGGATATTTTTGTTTAATTTCTTTTGAAGCCAGATGTTTATCCATTGAGAAAACATTTCCTTTGAATTTGTCAGGCATTAGTTTTCTGTAGAAATCTTTTTGTCATGATACTAACAAGCAAGTGATCTCCTGTGTCTGCAAGTTCTCTTCAAATTTAGTTATTAGAATAGTGAACATTGGGTGCATGCTTTCTCTTTTTCCTAAAAATTTATAGTATTTTTCTTCAATAGAGCTTTATTTCTTAAAACAGTATCCATAATCACAAATGATTACTTGATTATTTTTTTAATGTTACAATTTGTTCTGAATAAATTGTGGAAAGAACAAAAATCTGAAAAATTTATATAATTTTTATTTGTAGCGGTTTGTAAAAAATCCTAGATAGATAACGTTATGAGCTGTCACAAGAACTGCTGCAGGATCTAAGAATTAATAATTAAAAAAAAATGTATCATTGTAGAGTTACAGTCTTAAAAATAACATAAATAATGTTTTTATGTTTCAGTTTACAGAATCCTCCAGGAAGCAAGGCATTCAGAGTATTTGCTGTTGTTTAAGTCTAGCAAGTAAAACGTAAAACAGGCAAGTGAAACCAGAGCACTTGGAAAAGACCAATACAGGCCATTTCTTATAATTCCTAAAATTTATATAAAGCTGTAACATTATTGTACAGAAGATGTATACTGCTTTCCACCAAAAGTTTAAATTAGATATATATCTTAATGAAAAAATCTGTAAAAATAAACATGGGAGAAAAATTAATTTGAAAATCTATATTGATATATAACAGTATTTTGAATCCTGTGTTAAATATTGCTATATTTTCTTAGCAGTTACTCCTATACAGTTAATTCAAAGCTCCTGAATGTTCTTTGTTTTCTTCATCTGAATATATTATATGGTGCTTTATATATGCCACTAACAGTAACCTTAAAACTATACCATAGAGAGGCCTGAGGTTTTATTTTCAATGTACAGAAAAGGAGCCATCCCAGTATTTTGATAAAATAAATCATACCTTAAAGTGAAATAAAAACATATATAACTTTTGATGATTTACAGTAGCATTAGCCATGCAGGCATAAATGAAGAGCCATATTGTTCTCAATTTCACACTAATCATAGCAAGTACAAATACCTATTTTGAAATAAAATGGAAAATATAAAATATAGGAAGCCCTGGGTCATATTAACCTAGTTTCCTCTAAAAATTATTTTTAAGAGACTAGGCCATTCATGTCTGTTATTTCTTAAATAGGTAACAAGATATTGAATGCTGCTAAGCTCTTTAATTCAAATAACTAATTAATTGTGGCCCAGGCTTTCACAGGCCTTGGGATGGTTGAGTGAGAGACATATATAACCTTGAAGGATCTGATAAAATTGTAGACTTGTACACATACATAAAAATTTGCAAGCTTGAGGCCTTGAGCTGTACGTTATCAATGTACGATCCATTAATACGAAGATAAGTGTTCAAAAAACCCAAAGAAAATTATAACAAGGGCTAATGTTGCTCCTCATGACCTGGCAAATACTCCTGCAGGCCAGGAAGTATAGTGGTACAAAGCCCAGTGACCATTTTGTCATTTGTTGCTTCACCATTTAGAAGAATTCATTTATGGTGAACAGCTTGGTGCATTAATTTTACCATATTATGGTATATAAAGAACATGTAACAGTGAACGTACTATGTTTCTTTCTATGAAAAGTATATTGGTGCTTTAAGACTAAAAAGTTGTTACTTTATTTTTGGTGCATTTTGTTTCTGTTGTTGAATTTATTTCACTCCAACTTGTAAACTTATCCATGTTCTTCATATTTCAGAATACTATATTCTGCTGTCTCTTTTGCTACATATACTACCTCATGTAGTTAGGCAAGCTTTGGTAGTTTTTTTTAAGGTGTTTTGAATAAAAATAATTTACATTACAAGAATACCTTTGACAGCTTTTATTTTTTAATTGTTTGTCCTGACACAAGAGAAAAAACTAACAGCCACTCAAAATGTAGGGGTTTTTTTCCTGACATGAACATTTCAAGTGTAAGACCAAGAAATAGACATACTGTAGTCTGAGATTCTAAAAATTATAAAGACAATTTAGACAGAAAACTTCCACTAATGGCAACAGAAGTTTTATGGATAAAGCTTCTGCTCATTTTTTCAAATTTCAACTAGGGTAAAATTGATGAGGGGGATAAAGAGTCTTTCATGTATAACTCTTTTTTTTATTCAAGGGGTGACCATTTGAAAGAAACCTTTATATATATTTTGCAGTACTAGCAATAACAATTTTTTGGGATTGAAACCAAAGCACGAGTAGACTTTGACTGGATGGATCTCCAAGTCAGTCAAAGGTTTGAGATAGACTTGCACTACCTTTTCTTAAAAGTGCCAGAGCAGTAACACAGAAAGGTCTTGCAGTACCTGCGTTGGGGTTATCAGAATATAAAATGCAGTAGGGCCACCTCTGAAATTAAGGACGTGCAGGACTACTGAGGGAGACATTCAAAACAGAATGTTGTGACTGCAGTAATAGTGTTCCTTTTCACACAGATGGGACACTTCATTGCAACCTGGCCTTGCCATTCAGCAGCTCTCTATGTTCCCTGCCTGACCTATGATTCCCTAGCAGTTGCCTCAGAACCCCATGGGAAGCCTCTGGGGTGCTGTAGAGCCTGAGCAGTGAGGTAGCTCCCTGCTCTGCAGACCAGGCATCCAGGTCATCCCTTCCTGTGGGCAGTCAACAGCCTGCAGTGAAGAAAAGAACAAGACAGTCACACCTTCAGTCATAACCACAACTTCCTCACTTTGGGTAGATGGGTGAGTCTTATGTGGAAACACAGTTGCCACACCAAATTTTTGCTTTTTTTTCTCCCATTTGTTCCTGGAACCTTTTTTTGTTGTTCTGCATATCTTTACTTCCTCTTCTCTCTCATGTGTAAAGTCCAATCTCCATTTGGTGGAAGTTCCTGTGCAAGAGGGCAGGGATAGATCCTTGGGGCCATAACAATAAAGTTAGAACTTGGTGGGATGAGAAACGGGGCTACCTCTAGCAAATGTGAATGGCTGCTGTGAGCAGATCTACTAACCAGCACAGTGACAAGAAAAAAAGGAGGTGAGTAACTCTTTCTCCTCACATCTTCTGTGTCACAAATTTTTGGTGTTCTATTGCTTTTTCACATGCAGCAAATATCCTATTCTAATACAAATATTCCAGCTAATATTGGCGTGTTGAGACATTTCCTTCTCTATTTACTGTAAGTATTAAGTCAATGAGTAGACATTTCCAGACAGTCATAGAGTAGGAGTTACATATTAGTATTTCTGTCTGCACCAGAAGCAATTCTATGCCAGATGGTGACAACTAATTCACAGAAAGACTAAGGGAGTAACTAGCAATATCAGGAAACTTGTAACCAAATGAAAAAAAACATAGGAGAAAGTCAACTTTTAAATTCTGCAGGGTTGTTTTATTAAATGAGCAGTTATAAAATTGTGTTCTCAACTTGAAATAAATTTAAAAAAAGGGTAATCAATAATGGACAGATTCTAATAGTATGAGATTTAACAAGACT
This sequence comes from Pitta sordida, assembly GCA_013390025.1. Classification (NCBI taxonomy): domain Eukaryota; kingdom Metazoa; phylum Chordata; class Aves; order Passeriformes; family Pittidae; genus Pitta; species Pitta sordida. The sequence goes on from WEKX01002025.1 coordinate 32,358, forward strand.
AAGTGCCGGGTTCTTCACTTTGGACATAACAACCCCATGCATCGCTATCGGCTGAGAGCTGGAGAGTGGTAGAGAGGGATTTAGGCATAATGGTTGACAGAAAACTTAACATGAGCCAACAGTGTGCCCAGGTGGAGAGGAGGGCCAATGTCATCCTGGCCTGTATCAGGAACAGTGTAGCCAGGAGGACTAGGGAAGCTGAGAGGGTCGAGAGAAGGGCAACAAGGATGGTGAAAGGACTGGAGAACAAGCCCTATGGGGGGCGACTGCAGGAACTGGGGTTGTTCAGCCTGGAGAAGAGGAGGCTCAGAGGAGACNACAGCTTGGTGCATTAATTTTACCATATTATGGTATATAAAGAACATGTAACAGTGAACGTACTATGTTTCTTTCTATGAAAAGTATATTGGTGCTTTAAGACTAAAAAGTTGTTACTTTATTTTTGGTGCATTTTGTTTCTGTTGTTGAATTTATTTCACTCCAACTTGTAAACTTATCCATGTTCTTCATATTTCAGAATACTATATTCTGCTGTCTCTTTTGCTACATATACTACCTCATGTAGTTAGGCAAGCTTTGGTAGTTTTTTTTAAGGTGTTTTGAATAAAAATAATTTACATTACAAGAATACCTTTGACAGCTTTTATTTTTTAATTGTTTGTCCTGACACAAGAGAAAAAACTAACAGCCACTCAAAATGTAGGGGTTTTTTTTCCTGACATGAACATTTCAAGTGTAAGACCAAGAAATAGACATACTGTAGTCTGAGATTCTAAAAATTATAAAGACAATTTAGACAGAAAACTTCCACTAATGGCAACAGAAGTTTTATGGATAAAGCTTCTGCTCATTTTTTCAAATTTCAACTAGGGTAAAATTGATGAGGGGGATAAAGAGTCTTTCATGTATAACTCTTTTTTTTATTCAAGGGGTGACCATTTGAAAGAAACCTTTATATATATTTTGCAGTACTAGCAATAACAATTTTTTGGGATTGAAACCAAAGCACGAGTAGACTTTGACTGGATGGATCTCCAAGTCAGTCAAAGGTTTGAGATAGACTTGCACTACATTTTCTTAAAAGTGCCAGAGCAGTAACACAGAAAGGTCTTGCAGTACCTGCGTTGGGGTTATCAGAATATAAAATGCAGTAGGGCCACCTCTGAAATTAAGGACGTGCAGGACTACTGAGGGAGACATTCAAAACAGAATGTTGTGACTGCAGTAATAGTGTTCCTTTTCACACAGATGGGACACTTCATTGCAACCTGGCCTTGCCATTCAGCAGCTCTCTATGTTCCCTGCCTGACCTATGATTCCCTAGCAGTTGCCTCAGAACCCCATGGGAAGCCTCTGGGGTGTTGTAGAGCCTGAGCAGTGAGGTAGCTCCCTGCTCTGCAGACCAGGCATCCAGGTCATCCCTTCCTGTGGGCAGTCAACAGCCTGCAGTGAAGAAAAGAACAAGACAGTCACACCTTCAGTCATAACCACAACTTCCTCACTTTGGGTAGATGGGTGAGTCTTATGTGGAAACACAGTTGCCACACCAAATTTTTGCTTTTTTTTCTCCCATTTGTTCCTGGAACCTTTTTTTGTTGTTCTGCATATCTTTACTTCCTCTTCTCTCTCATGTGTAAAGTCCAATCTCCATTTGGTGGAAGTTCCTGTGCAAGAGGGCAGGGATAGATCCTTGGGGCCATAACAATAAAGTTAGAACTTGGTGGGATGAGAAACGGGGCTACCTCTAGCAAATGTGAATGGCTGCTGTGAGCAGATCTACTAACCAGCACAGTGACAAGAAAAAAAGGAGGTGAGTAACTCTTTCTCCTCACATCTTCTGTGAGGAGATTCACAAATTTTTGGCATTCTATTGCTTTTTCACATGCAGCAACTATCCTATTCTAATACAAATATCCCAGCTAATATTGGCGTGTTGAGACATTTCCTTCTCTATTTACTGTAAGTATTAAGTCAATGAGTAGACATTTCCAGACAGTCATAGAGTAGGAGTTACATATTAGTATTTCTGTCTGCACCAGAAGCAATTCTATGCCAGATGGTGACAACTAATTCACAGAAAGACTAAGGGAGTAACTAGCAATATCAGGAAACTTGTAACCAAATGAAAAAAAACATAGGAGAAAGTCAACTTTTAAATTCTGCAGGGTTGTTTTATTAACTGAGCAGTTATAAAATTGTGTTCTCAACTTGAAATAAATTTAAAAAAAGGGTAATCAATAATGGGCAGATTCTAATAGTATGAGATTTAACAAGACTAAGTGCCGGGTTCTTCACTTTGGACATAACAACCCCATGCATCGCTATCGGCTGAGGGCTGGAGAGTGGTAGAGAGGGATTTAGGCATAATGGTTGACAGAAAACTTAACATGAGCCAACAGTGTGCCCAGGTGGAGAGGAGGGCCAATGTCATCCTGGCCTGTATCAGGAACAGTGTAGCCAGGAGGACTAGGGAAGCTGAGAGGGTCGAGAGAAGGGCAACAAGGATGGTGAAAGGACTGGAGAACAAGCCCTATGGGGGGCGACTGCAGGAACTGGGGTTGTTCAGCCTGGAGAAGAGGAGGCTCAGAGGAGACATCATTGCTGTTTACAACTACCTGAAGGTTGCAGTCAGGTGGGTGCAAATGTCTTCTCTCGGGCTGCCACTACCGGAACAAGAGGACATNAGGAGATTCACAAATTTTTGGCATTCTATTGCTTTTTCACATGCAGCAACTATCCTATTCTAATACAAATATCCCAGCTAATATTGGCGTGTTGAGACATTTCCTTCTCTATTTACTGTAAGTATTAAGTCAATGAGTAGACATTTCCAGACAGTCATAGAGTAGGAGTTACATATTAGTATTTCTGTCTGCACCAGAAGCAATTCTATGCCAGATGGTGACAACTAATTCACAGAAAGACTAAGGGAGTAACTAGCAATATCAGGAAACTTGTAACCAAATGAAAAAAAACATAGGAGAAAGTCANTTAAAAAAAACAACAAACAAGACTCTGAGATTTGCTCAGGTGGTTAAAGCATGGTGTTCATAACACCAAGGTTATGGGTTCAATCTCTGTATGGGCATTCACTTAAGAGTTGGACTCTATGATCCTTGTGGGCCCCTTCCAATTCAGAATATTCCATGATTCTGTGATTAATTAATACTATCCATAACGTTGATGTTGCTTACCAGGAAAGACCTAGAAGTAATCAACAAGAATTATTACATAAGAAAAAACTGTTTTATTACATTGTTGTTTGCCATTTATAATTTTGAAAGGCTTAAAATACCAAGAAATGTAAGCCCACTACATAGAGTAGTCCCTTAAAAGCATATGTGAAGTAGCAAAGAGTACATACCAAGATTTTCCCATATCTTCTGCTATTTCCCATTGAGATTTGTTCTGATTTATTCAGAGAGGAGCCAAGTGTTTGTCAAGCATAGGTTCCTTGTCTGGTGAGCTTTTCAGTAAGGATCAGTTGAAGCATCCCTTCCAGCTGAAATAGCTAATTTCAAAATTAAAGTGTTAGTATGGAAGAGGGTGGTCAGACTCAAACAGATAATCCTTTAACAGTCATACACCATTTTAATAGCTATGTGAGGAGACTTTAGTTTTAGGAAACTTGGGACCCAGCTTCATGTCAACAGGCAGCTCATTATACTAGCTGGACATAAACTAAAGAAATTAGGAAACTTTTCCTACATTTTGTGAAAGTTGAGGAAAAGAGTTCACAGTAATGATTGACAGGAAATTCAATAAGAGCCAGCAGCGTGTCCAGGTGGCTAAGAGGGCCAATGGCATCCTGGCCTGTATTAGGAACAGTGTGGTCAGTCAGACTAGGGAGGTTGTCCTTCCCCTGTACTCGGCACTGGTCAGACCTCATCTTGAGTACTGTGTGCAGTTCTGGGCTCCCCAGTTTAAGAAGGATGTTGAGCTGCTTGAGAGGGTCCAGAGAAGGGCAACAAGGATGGTGAAAGGACTGGAGGACAAGCCCTATGGGGAGTGGCTACGGGAGCTGGGGTTGTTCAGCCTGGAGAAGAGGAGGCTCAGAGGTGTCCTGATTGTTTTTTACAACTACCTGAAGGGAGGTTGCAGTCAGGTGGGTGTGGGTCTTTTCTCGCAGACGACACCAGAACGAGAGGATATAGCCTTAAACTACATCAAGGGAGGTTTAGACTGGGTGTTAGGAAGAGTTTTTTCACACAGAGAGTGATCTGTCATTGGAATGGTCTGCCCAGGGAGGTGGTAGAGTCGCCATCCCTGCAGGTGTTTAAGAGAAGACTCGATGAGGAGCTCAGTGACATGGTCTAGATGGTGGGAGGCTTGGATGGATGGAGCATGGTGCCCATGGTTCCACACTTGTGGGCCTGATCCCTGTGTGGGTGTTCGCTTGGGATTTGGATTAGATGATCCTGTGGGTCCCTTCCAACTCAGAATAACCTGTGAAGCTGTGAACATGTGAATTCCTTGTGTCTGATTTCAGCTTAGGGAACATCGTGATATAGAAATTATACATAAAGTATTTTTGGAACCACACCTGAAACACAGATTGGGATAACCTATATGTAAGTTTGTAGGTTTTTGACTGAAGAAATAGTCAGTTTCAAGGTTTATGCAAATGTTAGACTATCAGCTGACTATGGATTCTAAGTGAACTTGAAAGAGGAAAAGTAACATCAGCTTTTCTTGTATGAATTGCTACACATGTTCAGGCAAATGTATGGCCTTCTGCTTCATATGGCAGAGGTTTAATGAAGTTATGTTAACAGTCTCTTCTGTGCGGCAATTTTTGAATGTTTTGAATTTGACTTAAAAGTCAGATAACCCAGCTTCTGTGAATACACAAGGGAAGGTTTATTTCCTGCAATTTCTCTAGTCATACAAAGGGTAAGATTTAGGAACATAAATACGAGGAAGTTACAAAAATTATTCATACAGTGCAATATTCTGTTTGGAAATGTATATAAATACTGTATGAAATACTGTACTGTCAGACTTCTGTGACTCAAGGCTTTTTATAACATCTGTGGAAATCTAGAGAATTACACAAGGAATGAAAAATACGAATATTTTTGTTTCATTCATTGTATAACATGCATGATACAAAGCTTTAGATCCACAAATGACAGCAAGCTTTAGTATTCCAAAAATTGTATATGATTTTATTACAATTTACAGTGTGGATATGGTAAAAGAAGCAATGCCATCAGACTTAGCTTTAGTCTGTCTTACTGTCATGAATAAATGATGGAAACATTATTTTATATATGAACATTATTTATATTATCAATATTATTGTTAGTAAAAGGAGGCGTCCCTGTTATGACTAGTGAAAATACAATAAAATGTGATTCCTGCTCTGTTAACATAGGACGATAATGTGGCACCTGAAATTTGCCATCAGCTCTTCAATGATCTGTGCAATGTCTTATTCATCTTAACCTCTTTGCTAGAAGACAGATGTCTGCATCATTAGACCAACATAGCATATTGTAAAAAGTACTATAATAATGAGTGTTAAATTAAAAGCTGCCAGTGTCCCCCAGTCAGACCAAGTTGATATAATATGGCACAGGAAAATATGAGAGACTGAAGGAGGAAAGTAAATAACCTGAAACCAAAATGGTCAGTCATGATGCTCCATGTCTTGATATTCACATTGACTCCTGCAATAATTATCCTAGTTATTCCATTCAGTATCTGCCTCCAGCGCTGTATCTGGTATTGGTTTTGTCTTTACTGACAATGAGCTTAGTGTCCAAAGGCTAGCAGCAAAGCTGTTGGTTAAAAACTGAGGTACTATGGCCAAACAACTCTATGTTTTTTAATAGGCACACAAAAGACTACAGTTTGCAATAGCAGTAGCTTTTGGACTTTCAAATTTTCACTTAAAGCATAAACTTTATAACAATATCAGAAATAATCTCCTTGAAATTTATTTAATATAAAGTCTGCTTATGCAGTTAAAAAGACTGTATTTGATGTGTTTGCAGTTATTTCTGAACACATGATTTTATGTGTGTCGTGGTTTGACCCTGGCTGTATGCCAAAGATTCACCCACAACCACTCCTGGAGGAGGAAAACTGGAAAATAAAACTGGTCACAGGCAAAACCAAGGCAAACTACCAGTGAAGAATATAAAGGATTTATTTATTAACTAACAAGATCAGAACTTATGTGAGAAGCATCATTTAAAANCTCAGCTTCTCCATACAGGGCCTGACCCGGCACTCTACATCTTGCTACTGAGGTTTTTTTTCTTCTCTTCCAAATATGTTTATTCACAGAGGCATTCCTATCTCTGCAACCTTGAAACACTGGCAGCGACTGAGGCCCAGGCAAGAGCTGAGCTGTTAACCCCCACGCTGCCAGAGCAGCAAAAAAAGGTAAACCAGGACAATATGGCAGTATCCTTATTAAGAATATCATCTTAGAATAAATACGTACAAGAACTTGCATTACTTTTGCTTATATATCCACAAGCTGAGAAACTCACAAGATTCTATAGTAGTACTGATTTTTTTAGGATGCTCAAGAGACAAAAGATGCTTGGATATAAACTTAACCTTGCTCCAAACTTAACCGACACAGTTTAAAAAATGAGTGCTTTAGTTGCTTAATTATTCACTTAGGCTTGTTTATATGCAATGTAAATAGCAAGCTGGCTCTGACTTCTTATCAGTTGCTGCTACTGTACAAAGATAAATTGGAAATAGTTGCACGATAAATCTCCCTGTAGTCAGTTCAGTCTTCATTACGTATTTATATGTTGAAATTCATTTCTTGTTGTTGGTGAATGGTTTTTTTTTCCCTGAACGATTATGTCTTCTGAATAAGTATTTCTTTTATTGTGTCAGAACAACTCAAAGACCTTTGGGGCTGCAGGCTGCACTAAGCACAAAAACAGAGCAATCATTTTATGCAAAAGGGCTTAGTCTCAGATTTTGGATTTAGCTCAGTTCAGTACACAAAGAAGTATATTGTACGACTTGATTTAGTGCTTACTCTGCTGGAGGTGATAGTCCTACTCCAGCACAGCCATAAAACTGAGCCAAAGAATAGTTTTCTGTCATGGTCTGAGCCCCTCTCTCCTACACAGTAAAAATTATGGGGTAAAATATATCAGTTTGCATTTTTAAATAAAAGGAATACCTAGATAGATGGGTTTGGTGGCATATTGATCTGCTGTTCTGCCACTGATTGAGGGTTTATGCATGGTATACCAAGCATGTTCAGTGATGTGCAGATCATGCAGAAGCAATGGGGTTTTTTGGTTTGGCACTAATGTTAAAAGGCTTGATATCTGAGTACTGCTCCAGCAGATTTTAAAGCACTTTAAATAAGTTTTCTAGAAGTAACAAGGCAATTATTTAATATTTTTTTTATTATTTTGTAAAGATTGGTTAGAAATAAGACACTTTTTGAGTGAGATGCACTGTTGCATCTACTACTCAATAAAAATACTGTTCTGTGGTTTGCAACTTCTTTTCTGCTAGTACTTCAATTCAATTTGTAGTTTTCCTTACAATTCCTGGAGAAGTACAGTCCAATCAAAACACCTATTTGAGGCAAGCCATAATCTCTGCCGTGAGCTCTCAGAAGACATTGGGTCTTATTTATCTCCCATCAACACAGCACCTAAACAGTAACTCAGAACCACTCCTACAAAAATTGCAGTCTGTGACTACCCAGAAGTCTGAGATTCCAACCCAGCTTCTTATTTAACATTAGTCAAAAGCATAGAGAAAGGAATTTCACAAGAAAGGCAAGACAAATTCGCAGGTAAAAGCTAGAATAGATGAGATATCGGAGAATATGAGAAATGCCTCATAAGGAAAGCTGGCCACTTTGATGTGTTAGGAGATGAATTTAAGTGCCTATATCACATGATCCACAAGTAGAACTGGTAGATGCTGCTACAAAACAAAGAACAAATCTTAATAAAGATTAATCGCAATAATTTTCATCTGCCTATTTACTATCCCAAACCAAATAAACTTTAAGCAACATTTCCGAGTTCATTGTTTTTCTTTGGTTTGTAAAACTAGGCAAATACTGAGGTCAGTGGAACTGAGAATGACAATTTGTATTTTGACTGGTATGGAGATAAGAACTTGCTGAGGTATACTGAGACACAAAAATCAGATGTGAATTTTAAGGTTCATTCACCAACATCCTAACTTTCTGTAAACAGTTTTCTAGTAAGCTTTCTGCTAACAAATTACTTAAATGGGTGTCCATTTCAGTTACATTTACCTGCTTTTTAGGACTGCCAAAAGAGACTGATTTGGAGTTAGTTTTAACAAATGTGGGTCTGAAGTTATTTAGGTACAGCTGTAGGGTGAAATAAGAAATACATATTCCTTACTGTATTTCAGAAATACATCTTTATGCCTTGAAACTGCTTATAATACAGAGCTACAGCTCTCGGTATTCTGTAATGAAGTATGGTAGAACTTGTACCTTTAGGAATTCTAAGAGCCTAAACTCTAAGAGTCTGGTCAAATTATTCAGAAAAGTATTTGCTAAGCAGAAGACAGGATGGAGGGTGGTTTGATTTATAATTTTGCCATAACAAAATTGTTTAGATTAGTTAGCAAGTACATCTTAATGTCTTCTAAACTGAACAATCACCAAATTTCTAGAACTAGATATTTGACCATTTACATCTGTAGATATAAAGTTACCAACAGATTATTTTATTTTATTTATAATTATTTACAAGAACTTAAAACTGAATTTATATTCTTGTAGTCCAACTTAGAGTGCTTCCTTGTGCTTGTTCCCTCCAATTTGTAGTTCACTCCATATCTCTACCAGTTCATTGGTCAGCAATACAGCAGTGTTAGGAGTGAAAATTGAGAAAATATGCATTGGTAAAAAGTTATAAAAGATGTAATAATATGTAGGTTATACTCACAGTGCAAGGAAAGTAACGTATCATGAGGAATGCAGGTTGTGTCTCCCAAAAGCCAGTGTAAAGGAAGTAACTTCTTTCAACCTACTGACTAACTGGTGTTAGCTGAAAGACTTATTATTCAGTAGAACTTTTGGAGTTGACCCTGGAGTTACAAGAAGTATCTGCACAGTTGAAGTTGCTATTCAACTCTTAACTCATCCCTAGTGACAGAAGTGACTGAAATAGAGGCAGTGTACCTCCTCCCACCTAACCCAGCTGCTTTGTGTCTCAGCAAGAGCATAAATGCCTCTATTCCTTCCTAGTCAAAGGTGGGAGTTACAAAGGAAAAGAAAATCTTGAGAGGATTTCTGCAGTGATAGTGTTCTGCACAGCAGGGCTAGAGGGATAGCAGACTCCTTGCAAGGCTCTATCACTGGAAATGCTCATGGGAAATCAGAGAAGAAGGGAGAGAGGGAGGGAGGGAGTCCTGCCATACCATGAACATGTACAAGAAGCATGATAACAAAGGCATCTTCAGTACTGTAATAATACTAACAAAAGAAATCTTGCCAACTCCATTATGAAACAATCAAGCTGTTTATTGCTAAATGTAGTGCTTCAAATTTGATAAATGAGATGTTGGGTCACCATTTCAGTTAAACTGGTGCCTGTCATTCAACAGAATAATCACACCAGTATCTGTGATGTGTCGTGGTTTGACCCTGGCTGGATGCCAGAGACCCACCCCAACTTCTCCTGAAGGAGAAAACTAAAAAAAAACAAACTGGAAAATAAAATAAAACTGGTCACAGGCAAAAGNTTCACAAGCGGGATGCCTGGAAGAACATCTCTACCCCTTCTCTCGTGGGCCTGGGGGCCTTCAAATCTCTCAGCCTCCCGACGCAGGGTCTGAGCTGGCACGCTACATCTTACTACTGAACTTTTTTCTCTCTCTCCCAAGTATGTTATTCACAGAGACGCCTCTATCTCTATTATCTTGAAGGCCCTGGCAGCACGGAGAGCCCAGGCAAGAACTGAGCTGTTAATCCCCTCGCTGCCAGAGCAGCAAAAACCCTAAACCCAGGACAGCTTGCTGCTGTCCCCCGGAACTGCGTCCTCCTGCTGTCACAAATGCCTCAGATTCCTTTCCGGGATTTACCATCATATCGAGGGAGGTGCTACAGACAATGCTGTTTTAAAACAGCAATATGGAATACAAAATGCTAAGGTGCATTTACCACACATATCATAATGCTAACCTAAGACATGGCCCATTGTCCCAACTCCCTTTGAAATGCTTAGCTGAAACTTTTCTAGCCCCGAAGCTTTTACTTCTGTTTCCACTTTAGCAAACAATATTACTCAAGAAAAACAACACCAACATATTTTCACAGTGATTTTTAAAAGCTTGAGCCAGATTTTCTGCTGGTGTCAATCAGGCCAGCTATCTTGACTTCAAGGAAAGTTTGCTAATTTACGTGAGCTGCTGGTATAGTCTACATTCTTCAAAACCAAACAAACTTTGGCAAAGCTTCTTAAAAGGACATCTAAATTGGTGTCATAGTCTGTCACCTCCATAAACTTATACAACAGAGCATGCATAATTTCCTGTTCCCAGGCTCATTTCCTGGTCAACAACACAAAATGGTAATGCAGGAAGCAAACAAGTCTCTCTTTAAGTTAATGGTATTTTAAAAAATTTGCTGCTGTTGAAATCAAGTGTTCCGTAAGTACGTACCTGGTTATACAATGGAGCATGTGTCTTCCAGTATGAAGATTTTAGGAAATAAAGCAGGAGAGAATTCAATTTGCTGCATGGATTGGACAGAAACTCTAGCTTGAACCATGAAGTAATTTTACTGTCAATAATTTTCTTTGAGCAGAAGCTCTTTTGGCAACCCCTGCAGAGCACCAAGCACACAACCTGTTTATGCAAGCTGAACGCAGAGACAGAATTTAACCTAAGTACAGTAAAAATAATGGGTAATGTAAAAATCCAGCTGTTTAAAGCAGTCTCATACAAGTTAATAGATACTTGTTTTTACAGACATAGGTGACTCATGGTGAGTCAGTTCTAGATGATATTTTGCCTTGCCTCAAAAGTGTCCCAAATCCCACGGAGGTGCCCTGATTTTTTTCTCTCCATCTGGTGAATATTTATGGAGACTGAACAAGAACCTCTTTATATAAGTTGTGTGGATTTATTCTTTACTATTATTTGGTAGACTATAGATTACATTTTATGATTATGTATAGCATGGCATAACCCAAACCCCTCCTCACTAGCATTGCTTCAGGAACACTCAGAGGGCAAAATATACACACTACTTGTTTTCTATTAATCAAGACAGAAAGCTAATGATAAAAAGGGTCTAAAGTGAGTTTAAATGAAGCAACAATGTTGGGGTTTTATTAAATAGATACACATGGAGGTACTAATTTGTATTTGTTTGCATATAACCTGTACAGTTTGGGATAAATTTTCTAAAAAGTCTGATTTCTGGACCACAGAGTTAGAAACTTAATTTTTTTTCCCCTAATTGAACTAAAGTATGTTGCCCCAAGCCAAGGATGCCGTACAGCTGACATAAAGCGAGATGAAAGCAATCCTTTCAAATCTGGAAGGTGAACATGAAGTTTATGATACTTTCACATAATTTATGATCAAATTTCTCTGTATTTGGGGTACTGCCAAAAATTTGACTCATGTATTTTTCATATTGAAAAAACCCTGTACTTTTTCATAATGTCATTTGCTGTTAACATAATCCCGCCAGTTATCTAATATTTTATTTCTTCTTTTATTTGTTGTTCAAACTTTTGCAATACTGCCATAATGAAATGAAAGACCTCCTTTAATACCAAAAATATACATATATATTAACCCACTGAACTCTTCTGATTCCACTGATGGAACCTCTCCAGGAAATTTTCTCATGTTCCTTAGCTGTGACCTCCAAGCCCTTAAAAAAGAATCTAATTAAACTGATTTGGATTTCTTTTGTTGTTTCTTTTGCTGGTTTTGGTATGTTTGTTTGTTTTGTCCTGGTTTTCCCTCAGATGCTTTTCACTGCATCCTTTAAAATAATTCCCAGGATTCTTCCTTCCAGAATTTAGTAAACGGTATAGTTTCAATTTCTGTGGATTGATTTGCTGCCGATGAAGTCCCTCAGTGGACATATGGAACAGGATAAGGTTTCCTTTTCTGTCTGTCTTTCCCTTAGTGCAGTTGAAAAGTGGTTAAATGGCTACCTTTTTTGCTGACTACGAAGAAGAGAAATGAAAATTAGTATATAGACTAAAAAAAACCTGAAATAACTTACTTTCCCCCCTCTTTTTAGCTGGAAAAATGGGGTGTGGGGGAATAAATTAATTAAAGCAGTTTTCTTGAGGTGGTTGCAGTTTTGAGTCGAATGATGGACTCAGTGAGTTTGAAGTCTCCTCTAAAACAACATTAAGAATTTAAAGCAGAAAAGTTAATGCTACATTTACACTGAATTACTTGTGATGAAATTTGCCCATTGTCTATATCATGTAGCTGCATGGAACCCTTTTAAAACAGCTTTGACTGGTATTTCCTGAGGCAAAACTCAGCCGGGACCTGGAAGTAGAATTCACTTCAAGACATCTTGAGATACTCTGGCTGGTCAGTCCTCCGCCATGTATCTGAGCCAATTTTGTACTATTAACACAGGACTGATACCAGACAGGCAAAATAGTCTGAGTAAAGGAAGCGAGTTGTTCTCATATTTCTGCCCTCTGTGATATTGGCTGTTTCTGCAGTATGCCCTGGAAAGACAAATGGGATTTATTGGAAGCCTGAGCTTAGACTTTTAGATTGCCAAAAGACAATGCTTTTCTGGACAGGCTGCTTGGTAGTGTGTAGATGCAGCATGCCATGAATCATAATAACATAGAGAATTGTAACATTTCAAATTGGAAATTAAGTTTCATTCATGATACTGATCCTAATCTTACAAGCAATACTTGAAACTGATTGTTTTCATTTAATAGTTCTCATAAATTTCATCTTTTCATTCTTGTTACCTGGCAGTTGCCTTAAAACTTTTCTTCCTAGAGTCATGTGAGCTCTAAAAATTTAGAGGTCATTTAATTTAAAAAGTTGTGATAGGAAATTGCAGTTGAGATCTGCCCTTTTGGATACATATAAAGGATAAAAATCTAACAGATGTTAAAGATCAGTCTGCCCATTGAGGATCAAATTTGTCTTTTCTTATATTGATGTGTTTCAACAGAGCACTGATTTTTATAACTGGGTAAATTAGGTCTGAGAAATTCACCTTGAGATTCCTCTTTTACTGCAAATGTTTTTATTCATTGCTCAATGAATATGACAAATATGATTTTTTGAGTTGCCTTGTATTTTTCATGTAGATGATGAAACTAAGTAGAAGAAACACCCCTAAATTTCATATGAATGAGAGAAGCCTTATGGAACCCTAGGTAGAGCAATGCCATAGTGCACTCTACACATTTTGAGCAATAAGACAGAAAGTTCACAATCCAGGACTTTAAAATAAACTAGTCATATTAAAAAAAACCCAGAACCCAAACCCACAAATAAACCTCCCCAGTAAATAGGTGCGGAGCTTTCTAATAGATCTTAGGATCACTTTCAAGAATCCCTTTTAGTCTGCTTTTGTTGTAGAACAAGGTAAACACTTCCAACATTGTCAGGTAAGTACGTACATATTTCAATAATTGTTCATCTTCTAGAGACAAAAATAGTCCTACTTGATAAACAAGTAGGAGATCATGATCAATTTTCAAATAGAATTTACTTGGTTCTTTTTTCATTCCTGACTATATTGCTATGCCAGCATTTGCTTTTCTGAAATATCATCACTCACACAGTCTTTTGTCTGCATCTTACTGTTTAACATCCTCAATATTTGGAGGCTCCTGAAGGGGTAGTTTAAATTGCATATGATTATTTCTATCTCCAAAGGCAGCATTTGTTTTTTATTTGAAAATATATCAATCCAATTTAATTTTGATTTTCTTGTTGCCAGACTCAGTGAAAATAAAATCAAAACTATAGCATTTTTAAATACACACAGCACAAGCAGCCTTGTTAATATGGGAGGTAAGAGCAAATAGGCATATTTGAATGTAGGCAAAGTCATTTTTCCAAACAGAAAGATAAATCTCTAATAATGTTTGAGGTGGAAAAAAGTATGGTGGGCTTTATAATAAACTCTATTAAAACATTACATTTGATACAGAAGAAAAATCTACAATTGCTGTGTAAACTGAAAGTTGCTATTGAAAAAAAGTTGTTGAAATCAAAATAGTGATTTGATTGGAACTTGACAGGGCAAAGTTTCATGGGCTGCAACAATACATTTACCTTGATATATTTGAATTACTAACATCTTAATATAATTCTTCTGCCCTTATCTGAGATGAGATATCTAGTTTGGGCATCATTCAAATTACCTTCAGTAACTTTAAAAACAATACCTTTAAAGAAGTTTGTGTTTGGAAGGCACACCTTCTCTTATACATCCTTATACATTGTTATACATTCATAACTCCTCCAGTTGGAAAAGGTATCCTGCAGTGGTGGAGCATCACATATCTGTCACTGGCATTCACCAATCCTTTCTATCAGACCAGTTGGAGTTCATCGACATCTGGACTTCAGAATTTTGGCCACCCTGTCAGCCAGAAGGTCCCTTGAAACAGGGAACTGGGGGTAGCATGGCATCCCTGGAGTGGCAGGGCAGGGCCTGGAAACCCAACTTGAAGTAGGAGAACTGAGGAACAGAGGGACAGCCCCAGCCCCAGGCATTGGCACATCCCTTGGTATGGTGATGGGCTGAGGCCAGACGGGGATGTGCAATTACTTATTGGAATGTAAAAATGTTAATTATTCAACTGGCGTGTTCTTCAGGAGAAGCAGTTACCGTCAGTATCATGTTCAGCTAGAGGAAGATGTTTTACTTTTTAAATGCTTTTTGAGTCCTCTCTCTATGTAAAGTTTTTCTTCTTAGTAAAGTAGCTCAAAAACTATTTGTCCTTTACATTCTGAGCCTTAAAACAAAACAAAACAAACCCCTCTAATACTGATGAAACTTGAGTAAATAAATAAAGTTAACTATGAAATGACACTGAAGTAACAAAGAGATAGATTAACCACTTTACTACTAGTTTTTTTTTCTCTCTTTAATGCTTTATCCCTCTATAGAACTAAGGTTGGAGACTGTCCATTGGATAGGCATCCAGTTGTGTCCAGCTCTATTGTTCTGTTCTTCCTAACAAGCCAGTTACTAAAAAATTGAAATTGCTTTCAGATCCATAGTACGTTAGAGACATAAGCCTGTACAGTAAGCATTTAACATGATCTTTCGGAAAGAAGAGTCAATAATACGTATTGTCACATACATTCATTTAGTTATAGTAGGGTTGCCTATCACCCGTGAAACATGTAATTAAGAACCATTTTTCAATAGTAAGTCTCCTTGCAGCCTAGCCAATAGGAATCATACTTACTGATTACTGTGTTCAGTGCCTGTTTCAGGTAAGTTTTATAGATAAATGGCAAGTATACAATACCTTGTATTGTATAAGTAAGACATTTTTGTGATGTAAGATTCTTTAGAAGTCATGAACAGGTTTCTTATGTAACGGACAAGGTCTTTGGAGTTAGTCAACGGTAGAAGAGTTACTGCTTTTAGCTCAAATATTTTTGAGTGATGTGTGGTGGCAGTCACATTACTAAATTGGGCTTTTAAACAGTGGTGTGAATACTTGATGTTGGGAGAGTTGATTCCCCTGAGAAGTTTAAGTGCAGAGTTCACACTAGTTAATGGAGATGCATCACCTGAGAAGCTGATCCTTGCTTTTGAGCAAGACATAGACACTAACTTAAACTCTTAAAGGAAGATATGGAATCTTACATTTTCTAAGGAAAATGTTGAGAATTAGGTATTTGTTTCCATACTTTGAGAACTAGATGATTAACTCAACTTTCACTACTGTTTAGCACTGGGAATTCCTCGTGAATTTAAATTTCAATGAGAACATAGGTATAAGTAAATATAAATACACAATTATTTTTCCTTCATTTTTGTAATTTATTTTTGTATTTGTCATGCTTAACCCCAGTAGGCAGCTAACACAGCCACTCATTCACTCCCCTCCAGTGGAATGAGAGAGAACTAGAAGGGCAAAAGTAAGACAACTCGAGGGTTGAGATAAAGACAGTATGATAAGGAATGCAAAAGCCACACATGCAAGCAAAGCAAAACAAAGAATTCAATCACCACTTTCCGGCGTAGGCATGTGTTCAGCCATCTTCAGGAAAGCAGGGCTCCGTCACCTGTTAACAGTGACTTGGGAAGGCAAACAGTGAAAGTCAGAGTGTCTCCCCCTTCTTCCTTCTTCCTCCAGTTTCTTATTGCTGAGTGTGATGTCATATGATATGGAATATACCTTTGATCAGTTGGAATCAGCTGTTCCGGCTATGTTTCTTCCCAGACTCCTGTGCAGCCCCAGTTTGCTTGCGGAGTGGCAGACTGGGAGGCAGAAAAAGCCTGGATACTGTGTAAGAACTGCTCAGCAGTAATTAAAACATCACTGTGTTATCAGCACTGTTTTCACCACAAATCCAAAATGTAAGCCCATAGAAGTCACTACAAAGAGATTTGGCTTTGTCCCAGCCATAACCAGTACATTCTCCATCACTTATGCCATTACTACTTATTATGCCCACCTTCCCCCTTCCCATCCTTTGATATATACACAAGTATCATTCCTTTAGTCTGTGGATCATTGTGAAATGTCTGTAAAATCTTCCTAAATGTCCATAAAGTGTCCATTGATGGGGTTTAAGTTCATAACTTTGGGCAGTTACAGTGTTCACTCAGGACAGCAGAGGTGGTGTGTTCCACTACAGTTTTTGGACAACAAAATCAGCTCAGGTCAGGTCAGTGCTGCTCTTGCACAACTTCTTGTGGGGCACATTCTCCTTTGGTGTTTACTATGTTCTGGCCACCCAACTAGCAGGTGCTAAAATTTAAAAAAAACCAAAATTCCTGCTCAGGAGACAGTAGTACTTGACCACAATTGATATCTTCTCTGTCCATAAAAAAAGGACAAATATTTATTCTTAATCTCTGAAAGTTCTTTTTCACACTTAATTATAGAGTTGATTGGAGAATAATTTTGGCTCTTCAAAACCATAATGAATTGTTAAGGCACTGTATTATGACAATTGGAGGTTTTATAAAAGGAATGTGCAAAAAAGGCATACTTATATTTGTGATAAAGTGCAGAGAAGGTTTATTTTTTTATCTGAATTTGTCTTGCATCTCCGGTTGGAGTCCTCTATAAAATGAAGTGTATTACTGGTGCTCTGAATATGCAGCCACTGATGGAACCAAGGTTGAAGGCATTTGCCTAGGTGCTGTCTAGAATGCCCTGCCTGCAATGTATACATAATTTTTTCAACAGTTTTCTCATTATTGATACATGGTTTGAGATGGAACTAGCAACTGATATAAGCTTCCTTTCTGATAAAAATATTACATAGATATTTGGTCCTGAAACTGTAACAGATCACAGGAAATCAAACCTGTTGTCTTGCACCAGTTGGAAAGGGACCCATCCAAAAGGTGCCAATGGGAAATTTCTGTCTTTCATCATTCATATTTGCATCCATTTCCTTGCTTGACGACTTTCAATAACTTTCAACAAAGTTTTATATCCAAGGTTCAATTGATGATGAGCAACTGGTAAAAAGCTCCATCAATGTTGGATTCCTATACTACAAACAAAAATACGTATAAAGTCAATTCCTATATTAAGTTGCCAAGCAATAAGTAATACAGAAATAAAGCTCAAGATCAAAACAGAGTATACTCAAATTATTTGTGCTTGAGTGGACAGTTCCTTCTAACCTGGTGAAAGAGGACTGGGCCTCAGTTTCACACTTCTGCATCTTTACAAATTATTACAGAATCTAGGAAAGTCAATTTCAGTTATAAAGGCTTTAGGATTTAGAAAACTCCAGTTATTGTGAATCCTGCTACATGTGGAGCATTGAAGAATACAGAAGGTGCATTGTACTCATCCTCTGCTTTCTATACTGGTTGCAGTATTTTTAATTAGGTTTGTAGAACATCATGTTTACATGTTTGTTTGTGAATCTGAGAAACTTTCCCTTGGAAAAGCACAGCTAAACAAAAATGCTGCTGTAACGAAAAGTACACTTCTCTCTCTGGGGAGAAACTCATAGAATCATTAAGACTGAAAAAATTTCCAAGATCGTCAAGTCCAACCTTTAATGAAAGAAAAAATGGCACAAAGCAGATGTTAATCATAGCAGATGCTAATTGTAACACTTGAAGCACAGCTGGAAGATACATTGGGTAGGGCACCATTAGAGGACCTATTTGAAACAGAACAGATATAAAAGAATTAATAAGGTAAAATTCACAATTTTTTGTGCATACAGTAGAATTCTAAGAAGAATTGTTTATTTTGTGGGTTTTGTGTGATTTTATTCGGCAACTACCCTTACACACTAACTACAATTGTTTATGACTCATATTTTGCTATGTAATTTTTAATAGCCTCTATTCTTGTCTTGTCAACAGCTCCATTTAGTAGCTGCCTCATTACTTCTCAAATTACAAGAGGAAGTAATTCAATTTAATGAGAGCTACTAGCTCTTTGAAGTCAATATTGATGTAAAGCTGCAGGGGGAAAGTAGCTGAATTTAATAAAAGAGCAGTTTCTAAATTAAGCTCTATGACATCTATGCTTTTAAATTGTGTTATGCTTATTGTAGATGTAAAATCGATGATGTTTTTCAAGTGCAAACCTGGATGCCAGCTCTGGAATAGAAAAATTTTGAATAGGCACAGCAGTGCTAGGTTTTATGTGTGAAGATTCTAGATGGGATTTACTTCATCTCTAAAACTCATATTTTATAATCATATAATCGCTAGTACAAAAAGCCAAAGTTGTCTCCAGGTGAAATTCACCCTGTTTAGAGACTAAGCATAAAGACTGTATTGCTGGCACTACTGGGCTTAGTTAGCAATACAATACATCTGTAGTCCTTTTAATGTCATTTGAACAAAAGTGAGTAGTATTAACAGAATTCACTTCATTGCAGTTATTGAATATTTTGATTGGAGAGGACAGCCAAATTGTGATACTTTGCTTTTGCCTCTTGCCCTTTTTATAATAATGAAATATATACTAAAAACATAATTGGAATTTAATTAATTCCACAAGAAGCATGAAGAGGCTGTTATACAAATCTCCCTTCATGAATCTACTTTGCTCCTTCACGTATTGTGGCTAAGGTTAAAACGTGTAACAAATATTACGATTCAATGCCCAAAGCTGAAAAATTTTACAAAAGCAGTCATCCATGTCATTTTATGTATTTCTTTGACTATGACCAAACTGATTCTAGGGTAGGAAAGAGAAGTTTTAAGAAATTGTTTTTTCAAACCTGTTTGTTTAATGCTCTCTGAGAGACTTATATTGCTCTGCATACATCACAATATAAATCCTTACCTAGTAATTACTTTCATGCCTGTTTATTTGCTTTTATATAAACATTTGAAAACATTTTGTCTTATTTGTGATAGGAGACAGGAAGGAATCCTTCAGCTTATGCTATTATTAATTTACTTCTTTCTGGCATTTTTATACCATCTATTTCCCTGGACAGTGCCTTTGCCTCTTATTTTGTACTGCTGGTAAAAAATGATAAGCTCCTAAACTACAGCAGTTGTTTTAAATTAATGTGTGGCAAACAGTTTATCTTTAGATTTTTTCATTCAAGTCACCCTTATCTAAAAGATGTGAGTGTCCAAAGCCATGCTGGCTCATATTGAGTTTCCTGTCAATCATTACACCTAAATCCCTCTCCATTTCACCACTCTCCAACCACCCATCCGAAGCCGATAGCGATGCATGGGGTTGTTGTGTCCAAAGTGAAGAACTCGGCACTTAGTCTTATTGAATCACAGAATCACAGAATATTATGAGTTGGAAGGGACCCACAAGGATCATCTAGTCCAACTCACCATCTAACACCCGTACAGAGACTGAAACCCATCCCAGAGTGGTAACACAAACCTAGTTCCCTCACAGTCTAGCATGCCACTCCAAGCCGGAAGGGACCGAGGACCATCCACCCCACACCCCCCAGCTAGACAATGTCACTGAGCTCCTCATCCAATCTTCTCTTAAACACCTCCAGGGANTGAACAGGTAACTGAATTGCACTAACTGCACAGGCACCTTCTTTGCTAACATATGATCATGAAACTGCTAGAGCAGATACATATAAGTAAGATGTAGAACTACATCTGAATTGTCCCTATGTTTCTGTATATTTTCTAATATTCTTAGACCATACTTTTTACAGCTTCCTTTGGAAGAACTGCTTGGCTATTTTGCCTCTTATTTTTCTTTCCTACAGCAAAGAATGTTGGAAAATTCTGTTAAATTTTTTTAAAGAATTTTTTTCAATTAATTCCTTTAAAAGTTGTTTATGTTTTCAAGCATAAATTATCTTCTTTCATTTTTTTAATGCATCAGGTGCCATTTTTTCTATATAGAGTTAAAGCAATATAGCTGATTATTTTCAATAGATTTGTTTATTTAATTCCCCACAGGAGATGTGGCAAAGGTACATGATTGAGAGAGACACAAATTCAATTCCACGTCTTTGCTTGATCCAGCAGCAGAGCAGTTCAGGCAGAAATCTTCCTGAATGGGTGATCTGCCAAACATTTTCCGTCTTCTGAAGAAGGTGTTGGTAAATCTTGTCTTATTCTATACGAATATGTTCCTGCTTGTTTTACTTCATAGAAATATGTCCATTTTTCATGAAAAGGTGTTTTATGTGTCCTGTAGGACAGTACATTCTGCCCCATGTGTGAAGATAAGACTTTTTTTCTAGATTTTACATGAAAACATAGTAGTTGGGGTTTGTTTTCTGCTATACTTTCAGAGAATAGTTAAATAAAGTAATCTCTTGCTGCTTCACAGTTCACCATTCATGGCTTCAATATATCACGTTTTTCCCCCCTGTCTTTACCAGCTTTACCTTTATTTATTGTATTTACCGTATTTTGTGGATTTTTCTTATCGTGGCATCTTTCTGGAACCAACTTCCTGTGATATATGAGGGGTTACTATACTGCATATCCTGCAGTGTGCCTACGGCTCCCTTCCCCCCAGAATCACAGAATATTCTGAGTTGGAAGGGACCCACAAGGATCATCGAGTCCAACTCTTGAACAGCACCACTGCCTCCCTGGCGAGAATGAAACCCCCGGTCTCCCATATGAGAGATGGGCACACTCACCGCTATACTAAAGTGGATTTTCGAATCCCATCCTTTTGAAATCTAGCTCATTAAAAGAATTATATTCATGTCCCAGACCCACACACAGGCTTTTCTGACATAAAGGTGAGTTGCATTTCGTTCTGGTTGAAGGAACTGGACTCAAACAGTTTTGAGATGCAGAGAGGATAGAGACAAAAAGTTCCCAAAGCTGGCATACCTTTGTCAATGATTTAGCATGTAATGCCACCTATAATTGCTTAGGAATGTTAAGATATAAGCCTTAACCTAGTGCATTTATTCTCGTACTAAAAGAGGTGTCAATTACTTGGAAGCACTCTGTATGAGAATTTAGCAAATTTCAGGACTAGAACACTCAATAATACTTCCTAAATTTCAAACCCCAAACAGGACTCTTGGCTCTTTCTTTCTTACTTATTTTTACACATCCCAATGGAAGCCTTTTCATAAACAGCAGCAGAATCAAAAGCCAGTAAACTGGAAAAGGACTTCATCAGTGAATGAGGCAGCATTGTCACAGAATAGAGGATCTGAAAGCTATCCGTTGACCCTTCTACTCTATAAGGTCTTCATTGATCGAAGCAGAGTTAATCTGGGTGATATTTAAAATAATCAGAATTTTTACTAATCTCTCAGCTGCAGACTGCCTGTGCTTTTCACATCTATATTTGCAGGGAAAATAAATAGTTGTGCCATTTGAAAGAACTGTTTGTCTCCTTCAGTCATCTGACAAATCCCCTTTGAAACTGACTTGATACAGTGTCTTCAGAATATCCCATTGTCTGCTTTTTTCCTTTCAGGATCTTTTCTAATTTATGACACCATTCAATAATCAGTCTCTATTATCAACAGTATCAACAATAATCTCACTGTGTGCTGCCATCTGTACACAAGGTCTTATGCAATGCACACAATGCTGTGTGCAGTTACCAGTACACAACCAAATTTTTCCATTAGTCATTTTATTCTCATTCAGGAAATAATCATCAATAGTAAAAACTTGGATTGTTTAGACCAGAAGACTGTCAATGACTTTTACTGCTTAAATTCTTGATTACTTTATCTGTTGAGATATGTGAAAGTGTTTAACTACACAAAAATGCTGGATTAAACCAGTGTACTCCATCAGATTTAGAAGGGCATGGTGCATTATGCCACCAAGGATCTTGTGCTTCTGTTTAAATTGTTTATCACCTCCAGCTTAGGAAAACAGGGTCAAACACAACACTTCTACAATTTAAATAAATCACAAAAAACCTACTGGCGACACCATTCTTGATGCAGGCTAGGATGCCATTGGGCCTCTTGGCCATCTGGGCACACTGCTGGCTCATGTTAAGTTTGTGATCAACTAGTACCCCCAAGTCTCTTTCCGCCTGACGAATCCCTAAACACTTCATCCCCAGCCTATAGTTGTGCCTGGGATTGTTAAAACCAAAATGCAGAACCCAACATTTAGACTGGTTAAAACACATTCTATTGGAGTCCACCCATCTCTGCAGTCTTTCCAGGTCCCTCTGCAGGGCCTTCCCACCCTGAAGCAGATCAACACGGGCTCCAAGCTTGGTGTCATCTGTAAATTTGCTCACGATGGACTCAATCCCATCATCAATATCATCAAAGAAGATGTTGAACAGGACCAGACCCAACACCGACCCTTGAGGGACACCACTAGTAATCTGTCATCAACTAGATGAGAAACCATTTACTACCACTCTCTGGGCTCGAACATCCAGCCAGTTCCTAACACAGCAGAGAATATTCCTTTCAAAGCCCCTTGCTCCCATCTTCCCCCAGAGTATATAGTGGGAGACTGTGTCAAATGCTTTACTGAAGTCCAAGTACACCACATCTACAGCCTTCCTCTCATCCACCAGGCGAGTTACTTGATCATAAAAAGAGATCAAGTTGGTCAAGCAAGACCTACCCCTCCAAAACCCATGCTGACTGGGTCTGATCTCTTGGCCATCCTGCAGGTGTTGCATGATAGCGCTCAGCACTATCTGTTCCATAACTTTGCCTGGGACTGAGGTGAGACTAACAGGTCTGTAGTTTCCTGGATCATACTTCCAACCCTTCTTATGTATAGGAGTCACATTTGCCAACTTCCAGTCATCCAGGACTTCACCTGTGGTCCAAGACTGCTGGTAAATGATGGAGAGTGGCTTAGCAAGCTCATCTGCCAG
>WEKX01002026.1:16660-28467 GCA_013390025.1 Pitta sordida
GAGAAGGAGCAGAGAATTGTCCCCACCGCTCCAGAGTTCCGGGGGGTGGAGCAATGGGCGTGGCCTGCATGCATATTAACGACCTGCCTTTGGCCTGTTCCTTTCCTCGCGATGGAGGAGGTATAACTGTAGCATGATTTAGGAGTGGAGGGTAGGATTGCATTTTTCAATCAACAGTGGAAATGTACAAAGTTTTGGGTTGTGTTGTTTGGTTTTGGGATTTTTTTTTGGTAGAAAACTTTACTAGTGAAGTGCATACTGCTAGGCAAGAAATAATCTTAAGTGTTCCTGTCCTAAATCATGGGAAGTTAAGTTTTGGACAGAGAGGTGGAAAATAGCAGCACATTTTTATGAAGGTCTTAGCTTGCAAGATATATGTGTTTTTCGTCTTTTAAATGCAGTTTCTGCCTCTACCTCAGTTCTCTCTGTCACACTTGCCTAGATACACAAGTCTCTCTCCTGAGAAAGGAGGTTATTTTGTCCTTGCAGGCATAAGTCTCTGGTACTCTTTCTGTTGGCCTTCTCTTGGCTTGTGATATGAGATGGCAACTGTCAGTAGCAATGGCATTTCCAAGTTTAACAGAGGCAGCAGCTTTCAGACTTCAGGGATCTCTCTTCTCTCTCTCCATCCTCCAAAATATATATGCTACATTTTTAAAGATTAAGACAAATCTTTTAATTCTATAACAACTGATGAAAGAGCCACCAAAACCAAACAAACTAAAACAAAGGCATAACTTCTAAAGATAGTTGATTCTAACTAAACTTCTAGTTACGACTATTAGTGGCTTTCACTCATATCGTTTGCATCCTTAGAACAAAAACCGGCTGTTACAATGAAAACTTTCAACATGAGAAATTCAACTTATGGAGCAAGAGAAAAGGGATTTGTTTTTGCCAAGAATCTGTAGGTCACCACAAGTGAAATATCCATTACTGTGCAACTTCTCTGTGTGAATAATGGCTCAATTGCTATAAATACTTGGTGGTGTTAATGAAAAGCCTCTAATAAATTTATTTCTATTTGTTTGACAATATATTTAATTTTTTTTTGTCTTCAGGAGAATAATTGTATGCAGAGTACAGATAAAGCTCATGAAATGATCTGACAATAAGAAATGAAACTGCTGTTGTCCGCTAAAGCAGAGAAAGAACTGCAAAGGTGGTTAAATCTGAAACACAGAGTTCTCATTAGTTTAGAGCTAGACAAAAAGCCACGATGAACTGTTGTGGTGCGTTATTCTTTAAGCCTGCTCATAGGAGGCTACTGTTCAGCGAAAGTGACAGAGGTTATGTATGATGCCACTGCCAAGTTGGTGGGAGGCAAGGTGTGCATGGGAACAGGGAAGGGAATGAATGATGCTACGTGCATCATGAAGGCAGAATATGTTGAATTGCTCGAGCCCGTGAGCAGCACGTAAGCTTGTACTTAGTGCTTTTATTTTGGAATTCTCTACTGAGATGTTTGCTGTTTTGGCAGGAATAAAGGGTATATCTTACTTACGTCTGCCTGGTTTCCTGGATCTTGGCAGTATGAAAAGTGCTTAGTTCACAATAAAACACACAATAAAGTCTTCTAATTATGAATTACCGTGTTTATATTGAATTGCATTTGCTGAATATATTTCTGTAATGGAACAAATGAAAACTCTGTGCCTGAATAGATACAAGATTTAATCCTGTCTTCTCCTTATACATCTCGCAGTAAGCACTTTCAATATCTTCTGTTGGTTTTCTCTTTTCTTGATAACCTTAAGTTGACACCTGTCATGATGTCAAAGCTGCCTCCTGTACTTGAATTCAACAGTTCATTTTTAAAGATTATACTAGCCATCTATTATAATAATAGGTTTTAATTCTCAACTCTCAAATTATAACAGTTAAAGGTATGTGCGTGTCTTTGCATGCCAGAATTGCTTGTGTGTTAGACTAAATTAATTTATTAATTCTGAACATGTTCCATATGAAGATAATGTACTTGAGATGGATTATCTAATATATGAAGTACGGAGAATGAGGTGTTTTAAACCAGAAGAGGGCAGCAGTGTTATAAAATAATAATTTTGGCTCAATCTTCCTTTTTTCTTTTTTGCCAGTAAGTCACATGTATGTGCTCCGTTAATTTCTTGGACAGACTTTAAGATTAAAGTAGCCTGAAAAAAAAGTCTGTTAATACCATTGCAGTGGCTATTATTTCAGGGTTTTTTCTTTGAACAGTTTCATCCTCCAGTAGGTATTAACTTGAACAGTACATGTGGAGGACCTGCTGACTTCTTTTCTTTAGCAGCTATTTTAAGTATGAAAATTTATTTTATGATGTTTCGGTGATTTCCTGCTTTTACCTTGTCTGTCCTTAGATGTTTCAGTATTAAATCTTTCATTTTCTAGTTGTCATAATGATATTCATTTTAGTGAATTAAACATCAAGCTGTGTACTCTCTGATTTACATGTTGTAAGCAGAAAGCTATGGTGGCCAAATACATTGTTTTGTACTTGAATAATTGTACTATAATCGGAATAGTGTATTGCACGAACTGTATTAAATACTTGTGGGTAAGCTGGAGTGGGGGCCATGTTAAATGTGAGGTAGTTGCTAGATATGCAAGACTAAAATTTAGTTGTTTCTTTCTGATGGTGCATTGGTTGTAGGGAAAAAAAGTATTGTCTTCTTTTTGGAGTATGATAAAAGAGGTAGTGTAAAGGGAGAGGAATAGTTTCAAATAATTTTCCTTGCATACAGGAAAGTAGGTCTGTTGAAGAGGGTGATGTCCTACAAATTCTTATTATAGAACACAGTTTTGTAAGCGAGAGGGAAGACGAGATAGACAAACAAGTCTGCAATGCTTATTTTGGTGCTGAGAGAACATCTGAAAAATAACTGCAGCTATTTTGGTGGCATTAGCAGTATGTGGGTTCCAAGCTGTGGAGATGCACATCTTGTGTACATTTGTGGAAATGTAAGGTTCGAATCTTCTTTATTTCCCGGTCCTGATTCTGATGGGAATGAAATAGCGAAGAACAGTTTAAGGGTCCACATTGTTCTGTAGTCTGAGAGAATAAACTCAAATGTTCACATACTACAAAAGACCTGGAATACACAGAGGGTGTTGCTTCACTGTCTGGGGGAAAATTAGCATTTCATTTGTATTAGTTGCTTCTGTTCTGGTTTTAGAAGCTGACTCACTGTCTGAACACACCAGAGGGCTTCTCCTAATATGTTAATTTTAAACTAGTCTGTGTGGTGATTAGTATCCTTAATAGTTTCCTGAATGTGGTGCGCAACGCATGCTAACATGCCATCATTAAATAGCACCATGAATCCAGGTTGCTATTGGGTATGCCCACTGGAAAAAGAAGTACAAACTTACCCTTCCATTGTTTTGGTGCATATAATTATCTAAAATGCTTCCTGGCTAGATGTGTCTTAGTCCTGTGCCAATCTTGACTAGTCAAGACATGACAATGGGGAAATTAAGAAATCAAGAAATCTTTGAAGATGTTACGTTGATAAACATCATTGTTTAAGAATACCTGAGCCATGTTACTTGTCACAGTCATTCTTGTGATTACTTACAGGGAATTTCTGGTTCCAGGCTTCTCTTGCAGGCAAACCTGTAGAAGGCAAAAATATGTGCTAGAAAGGCACAAAAGTTCCTCCCAGTGGGCAGTGCCCCCCTCCCTCCAGGTGCACACTAAAGATGAAATCATTTAATATTAGCCATAATGTCTGCACAGTAAGACAAGCTGGGCACTAATACAAGGAACTATTGAGTGGCTGAAGTCTCATATATTACTACATGCCAAAGGCATGAATTCTTTTAAGAGGACATATCCGTAAGTATGTCTTGCCACTTTTAATTAAATCCTGCAAAATCCCTGCAAGACTTAAATGTTTCTGCTGTTCTCTGAATCGTGCTCTTCCATTTAAAGTAGTGGTTTGTGTTTTCGTTTCTCGACATGTAGAGTGCAAGTAGGATTTTTTGCCATTACGTGAACAGGTAAAGGAAAGATAATGTTGGTAGACTTCATCTGATGCAGTGGGTTTCAATCTTCAAGATGTATTTATTTGATTTTGGATGTATAATTGAGCAGTTTTGGCTTGATGTGTGTAAGTCTGTGTATTGCGGATTTTTTTTAGGCTTCTTGTCAAACTAACAGAAAATGGCACAAAAAAACCAGGATTTCAAACACATTAGAAGTTATTTTCCGTAGTTTCATTTTTTAAAATGAGATAGTTTGTTCCAAGAGAAGAAAATTGCTTTCTGGCTTCTCTTAGTATGCTATGCACTTGGGCTACCTACCCAGAATGTGCAGGAATTAAGAACTAAAATCCAGTCTACGTTGACTATATACATGAATAATCTCCTTTTTTAGACACCTAATGAGACACTTAAAATCAGTGTGAATACATCTGTTTTCCCCGAAGTATTCCGAAAATTCCCCAGCATAGTTTATAGATGAAAGTATACATAACGCTACCTTCATAGGACCTTGCCAAACCTCAAATAACACCTGAGCTGATGTCATATTTTCCTACGTGGAAGCTGGGAGAATTTTATTTCCTAGAATCACTGAAAGGTCGACACTAGAAGGCACGTCAGGATGTCTTCTGATCCCACGCTCCTGCTTTCTCAAACAGGTTTTTAAAGGTCTTTCTGTGAAGGAATTTTAATCTTGTTAATTGGTCTAATCTAATGGATGTCCTACTTCTTTACCTGCAATGCAGGCTGCAAAGTGTGTTAATTTCTTCAGTCATAAGATGTACCTGGTAGGATATACCTTCGCACGCTTCTGGCCAATTTACGATTGGGAATGTATAAATTACAGTTAATTTGATGTTTTAAAATGGGAGGAGTTTCTTTATGAAGTATTATGATATAGTGTTAACAAAAGAATATATGTTACTACTAAAATGCATAAATATAAACCAAATTTACACAATCTGGTTTCTGGAAACTTCCTTTTTCTAGTTTTACTGATTCACAGATTCACAGAATATTATGAGTTGGAAGGGACCCACAAGGATCATCTAGTCCAACTCACCATCTAACACCTGTACAGAGACNCCTTCTTAAACTGGGGAGCCCAGAACTGCACACAGTACTCAAGATGTGGTCTGACCAGCGCTGAGTACAGGAGAAGGACAACCTCCCTGGTCCGACTGACCACACTGTTTGCAATATTCCAGTTTAATTGCAAGATTACTTTTGGATTTCTTTTCACATATTTTATGTCTTGTTTTCATAGTTTCCATAGGAAATATTGCTGGACACTTTGACCCACTGTAGTAATGGATAAATTTCAGTTTATCATTTGAAGTGCACCATGACAAATGTAATCCAGTCCCAGTTTGATTAGACTGTGCCCTTTCAGCTGCTTTTGGTTACTTAGTCATTCACAATTGTTCATGTAGTTGTTATGACCATGCTGTAAGTAATATATGTCATATAAGTGCTAAATCTTATATGAAATACTTACAAAATTTGGTTTGTCAATTTTGTATTAATACTGATTACACTGTTTGGACTCAGGTATGTACTTAAACATGGTATGTGTTGTATTTTTAACACCACATGGCAGAAGCTATCTCTCCTTGGGTTCTGAGTGGCTGAGTATCGGGTTTGATTCTTCTAACAGTAAAAGTCTTTCAGTGTGCTTAAGTGAGGATATTTACTATGTATTTAGTTTTTTCCACAGTGCTCTTGTGCTTCTACATGTTTTTCCTTTTTCTTTTAATAATACCCACAGCTTTTATTTTTCTTTTTTCCTCTGGAATTTTAATTATGGAATAATGTATCTTTTGGGTCAGGTGCTAGTTGAAATAAGCACTTTTTATGATTAACATACATGAGCAGTGCAGGTGGGGCTGGGTTTGGCATCTCTACCATTTTGATCAAATGTTTGCCCAGCGTCCAGGTGTAAGCAGTTACTGCTCCCTCTTTTATAAAACTCATAGATAGTTCAGTCAGTGAAGGCAATTTTTATGAACTTTGTTTTTTTGGTTTAAAACCAGCAGCTTTTATGTTTCTTACACACACCCCCTCCCTGGCCCCTTCTTGTTTCTCTCCCATGACAGACATGTGAGATACTAGATCAAAGGATCTTGGGTTCTCTCTCTTAGTCTGGAGAAATTTGCTCTGTGATTCCTCCATGGAAAAAGCAGAGGCTTTGTTCAGTTAACTGCACAAGAAATAAGCTCATCAACTTTCAGGCAACCAAAAATGTTCAGATCTGTAGGTGAAATCAGTTTAGTTCACTAAATGACATTCATGAAAACATCATCCCATGAAGTTATATAAAAGCAGCAGTTGTGGCCATCATGTTTAGTTTGGCCTTTCATTGTTGGTTTTGGTTTTTGGTGTGTTGTGGGGTTTTATTTGGTTTTTTGTTCATTTCCCCCTTCTCCTTCCTTAGACCTCTGTGTTGCCTTAGTCCTACATCTTGTAGTCTTTAGGCCTGGTCATTCATTTCCCAGTTTTTCCTTTCCTGCACATTTCTGTTTTGCCTGTGAAAGAGGAATAAAGACTGTCAGTTCTGTTCATAAAGGACTCTTAAGTACAGCTGGCTGTAAAATGTTTGAAAGCATTGTTAGCTGTAACTTGGCATTGGCAATAATACTTCACGTAGCAAGAACTGTTTGGGCAGACGATGCGTGTAAAGGGGCACGAAAATGAGCACAACCCCATGGTTATTAAAAGGCTGTCTTTGAATAAGGAGCGGTGACATCTCCAGCCCTCTGACTGTCGCACCTAAATTATTGCTCTTTTTGCTTGAGGACTTGTTCCAGAAATTGTGCTCACTGTGCACTTTGGGCATATTAAAGTGAAAAACCTTCTGTCATTTTTAAGATCAAGCCAAAGGAAATGCATGAACACCAACAGCTGGCTTTTCCTTCCCACAGCTAAGAGTAATTCTCTGAGTATATTTTGGAGGAGGCACTGAGGAGCCCATCGCGGGCTGGTAATTCCAACATGCCAATGCCTAGTGAAGAATGTGGGGAGCTGCATCAGCCAGTGTGTCAGGTGGAGGAACCCCTCTGGTAGTACAAAGTTGTACCTCATCCCAAATTGGGCAGCAGAAAGCAGTAAAGCTGAGCAACCTCCTTAAGCTGGGTGTCGCAGGCTGCTTCCCCAGCTTCCCTCCTGCTCCCAGTGAACCAAGGGCAGGGTGGTGGGAGCTCTCCATGGAGCCTCCCTGACTTGGAGGGGCACAGCCCCAGGCGAGGGTAGTGGGGTCTCCAGAACCTGCTGCCAGGACCCGAGTGAGGTGCTGGGGGAGTTCTGGGTGCTGCCTGGTAGCCTGAGCAGGGGTGGAGGCAACAGGTGCTGCAGGGCTGTGTGACCCTTTTGTCCTGCACCTGCCGCATATCAGGTAAGTATAAACAGCTGTCGGATGTAAACCGGGATTATCCGGTAGGTGGGCCTGGCCCTGGCCCAAATATCTGCCTTCCCCTCCTTCCTCCTTGAGCAGCTTGGCTTTATTAGTCGTTTAGAACTACAATTTACAGGGCAAGGAGGCAGCAAAGGGGGAAGGGTAGTGGTGATGCCTACTCAGGCTGGGAATGTTCACTCTAAGGCACACGACAGGACTTAAACCTGGAGCCCTCGCGTTTTGCAGGGTTGCCAGGCATTGTGCTTGCTCGGAGGTAGCTGGAAGTTGCCCCACATTTAAGTTTCCCGATAAGGAGACAGCCCGTTGTTTAACTTAGAAAATATTAACTTCTTTGTGTGGCTTGCGGCAGAGTAGCAATAGGTGGAAGGGTAAAGAGAATAGAATAGAAAGTAATACTACTTTATTGTTTTTTTAAAAGGACCATGATTGCTGTGTTATCAATGCTGAATGAGAGACTTTCTTGCTATTACTTTCCTTTATGAAACAGAAGTGCATTAATGATAAACAGAGTGGAAACTTTAAGATACAAATATATCACTGCACTATGTGTACTAAGCATAGGAAATATCACTGTAGGTCAGTACTATGGCATAGTAAATGTTTACTTTTAAAGGGCACCCTCTTTTTACAACTTTTTTTTAAGTCATAGTTGTGTACAAAGTATTTATATACCAGTAGTACTGTTTAGGGAAGTGTCAAGTGTAGAGAGCAGATAAAGCACAAGAGAATTCATTATACTTCAGCATAAAGAAATTTCTGATTTTACTTTTCGTTGGGAATCTGTAGGTTTTTGTGTCAAGGGAGCTATAAATGTAATTAGTCATAGTGAAAATAAATTTAAGCCAATACACACTTTGTATTTCTTGAGCTTCCTTGAACTTCTGAGAGCACTGTAAACAGAGAATTTTAAAGCAGCCGGCAGTGAATGCCCTAGATTATTAAATCTATCTAGTGTGTTTGTTACTGTCTCCTCCAGAGTATGAATACCATCTGAGGGAGACTAGGATTCTACGTAGAGTAAATGCTACTGGCAGATGCAAGCAAAGAACCCAGGTAGGCAAGAATAGTTATCTGGAAAATCCAACAGCTCTGCTAACTTTTGAAACTGAAGTCCTTGAAATAAAAATATGGACCTATTAATATGTTGTCACTGCTGAAAAATGGTTGGCACTTAGTGAAAATTTGATTTGATGGCACAATGTCTGTTTAACAGCTGAACAGGTAAGAAAAGAGTGCTGTAGTTACTTTCAAAGTTGATAGTGTTTTTTGTAGGCCTATTAGAAATAGATCTGAACAATCAGGATAGAGTGAAAATGGTGTATGATGTTTGAGGAATTCAAATAGATAAAAGATGCAGCTGTTCTGACATTGAACTTTACTCCAGGGAGCACTCATGTTAGAGAGAGTCCCCAGAGAACACGAAAAACATCCTCCAAAAACCAGAAAGAGAGGGATAAAGAAGTTAAACTTTTCATTTGGGGTTATATTGTCAGTCTAATTGAAAAAGGAAGGAGGAACGAGTTCAAATTAAAATTGCAATTTTTTTTTTAGCTTAAAGGCAGCTGCATGCCTAGATAGGATGTATTATCTGAGGGGAAATAAAAAAGTGGGCATTTTCAGTGCAAAGAAACTACATATATATGCAGGCACAGAAAATATTTTATTTACAAAGAGAAAAATATTGAACAGATTTTAAGGTACAGTCATTCCTCACCCTTTGCAAGGAATGGGTCTCCCGGGAGTCTCATGAAACGTCTAATTTGCAAACACGCACAGGTCATTAATATGCATACAGGCCATGGCCATCACTCCACCCCTAGTCAACTGGGAGCGTTTCCTGCTCCTCCCTACAGACTCTCACAGCACAGGGGAGCAAAGGGAAGCATTTCTGAGCCCTCTCAGCCTGGGGAGACCCTTGGAGAATCCCTGGGGGTCTTTTCGCAGCTGCCGCCAGGCTCCTACCACCACACATGCTTGCACTGCCTCCGTGGTGGGGAAGCTGCGGGGCTGCAGCGGGGAAGTGGTGTCCCGAGGCTCAGGTCAGTGCTCTTGGAGCCTGGGAAACCTTAACTTGTGGGCACTTCCTGCCGCTACCCTGTCCCAGCACACAGCGCTTGCCCCACCGCTGCCACAGCCAGCTCAGCCCCACTTTCATGGGGCACTTTGCCTGGGGCTGCGTCATCACCAGGTGCACTGGGCGTGCAGTCCCTGGGCACAGACCGCATTGCCTTCCCCGCCTGTAGCCATGGAAACAGGAACATGCACTGGGTCAGTTCTCCAGCTGGGCTTAGAGTAACAGGGGACAGCGTGACTTGTGGCAGTGCCGCGCCGCCCACAGGGAGCACCAGCATCGCCCCTTGGCGAAGCAGAGGCACTGTGCATGCATTGGCGAGGAAAACTTGTAGATCCCCGGAACTGAACTGCGAGAAATTTTCCTCGCAAATCGTAAAGGAGAGCTTGCAATGCAGCGGGGATTCACTGTATTTGCAGTGAAAGACCTTAATTTTTCTTACACGTATATATGAACATGTTTGTTGGGTACTCAAGATGATTTGAACCAAGATGTTCTGTAACAATGGCTGTTTGACATACTCAGGTTATAATAACAGCAAACATTATCTGGCAATATGAGGTAGCAGAAACATCTGAAATGAAGGTGATGGCATTTTATTACACCTCATTCTGTATACATTAGTGGCATTAGGCTGAAAATTAAAATGCATTTTAGGCAACTCCCTGTGCCACATGAATTGTCAAGGTTTATTATGACCAGGATTGTGATTTGTTCATCATTTTTTTAATCGGTTGTGTCCTGTTGCTTTAAAAAAGAACAATAGACATGTGGAAGTGTAATATATTCAAGCACTTAAAGGTTCAATATATGTGGTACCAAATATATGTGATACCAAACCCAAGTAACTGTTACATTTGAGAGGAAGACAGCTACTTTCACATACAGTAGTAAGACTGATTATGGTGCCTTGTGTTTACTTGAATTGTTTCTTTTCAAGCATCTACTCCCTTACTGAAAATGTATTTTTGAACACCTGCAGAGCACAACCATTTCCCACTTCCTTCCCACATAATGGAGTTGTATTTGCTAATGGTTCAGAATCCAGCACACCCCCAGGGAGAAGGGGAAGACGCATTTTGTTTTTTATCAGTGTGTGCTCTGCTGTGTCAAGGAGCACACTGTGATAATCTCCCTGTGCAAATGCTAAAACTCATTGTGAGGTGTTTGTTAGGGGTATCTTCAGGGCTTAGCATCAAAACCAATCCATTTGTAGGTGCAAATTTATTTTATCCAAACCTTAAAATGTATTAAAGCTACCCAAGGCTCATGCACACTGTCTATCATAAACTACAGGGAATTGTTTGAATATAGGTATGCTGAAGTTCCATCGTATCCATATGTCGTAAAACCTGAAGAAGTAAATAAGCCCCCTGGTAGAAAGTACGCTTGACTTTGTCATTGAGTTCTGTAACTGCTGGAAAATATATGGGAAAGCAACTCTTTTCTTATTTGTCTTAGACAGCAGACATGTAAATAGCATTTACTGCTGATAGGTTAAGTTGTGAATACCTGCTGTAGGTCAGGTGGCAAAAAATATACTTGTTTGATTTATAGTGTGTTGTTATTTAAATTGTGGTTCAGGGTGCTACAAAGTTATTAGCACGTTTTTTGATGGCTTGTTGCTATTTTGTTCTGTTTTCTTGTTCTTGTCCAGGCAGCTCTTTTTCCTGTCCTTGAACCTTGAGTTTAAGAATGTGGTTTCACTGGAAGTTGCGTGTGGTTGTTTTCTACTGGTATTGATGGGCTTTCACTGTCAGCGTTGTTATTTGCTACCACTGGAGGTGGTACAGTACAGACCTATTGATTCCAGTAGTACTGGTATGCCAATGGGAAGCTTTTTTAACATATAACTTTGCAGAATGATTAATGTAGTGAAAGCAGTTGCAGTTTGCAGAAACATTTCTATTAGCACTTCTTGAGCAAAAGACGTTCCTGCTTAACTTACATGAAAAGTCTCAGCCACAAAATTGAAGTGTTCAGATTTTGTACAGCAAGCTTCATTTAGATGTAAAATAACGGGTTTTCAATCATCCTCCCTCTAAGTTTTCATATGAGAAGATGTTTATTAATACTCTTTGCTTGCAACTAGTGCTTTTGAACAAGAGAATACAAAAACTGCAGAGGCAAGCAGGGTGTGCAGGACTTGTGTTCATTATCTTTTTTGTATCACAGAGTAGACTTTGTAATGGCCAGTAGGGTTTTTGTGTACTGGTTTGGATCTCCTTTTAGTTTTAAAGATTTTATTGTATCCTTTGAACTGGTGTTATAAGTCTTTGTCAGTCTCATGTTTATGTGATTATAAACAAATAAAGACACCTACATGTCTTTACCTGTACTAAA
>WEKX01002026.1:28502-40526 GCA_013390025.1 Pitta sordida
CCCCCAACTTGTTGATACAAATACACAAATGTAATTTTAATAGAAACAATAGTAAAAAGCTTCAGGTTCAGTACAAACCACTCATGATTGTTGAAGGCTTCAGTCCTGCATGATCCTCTTTAGGTGTGTCTGACTTCAGGGCAATTATTTGAGCAAATTGTAATTGTGTAATCATTACCCTGAAATACTAAACTGCAGCTTATATAACACCAAATAAGCATAACTAAAGCACAGCCTATGTAATATATAAGCCTTTTCATTTTCCAGTACTTTAAGTTTCATAAAATTCATGTTAGGCTTTAATATTAAAAGTATTGATTTGCTTCCATAAGAAGGGGTTTTCGCTGGTAGAAATAAGATATTGATCTTTATATAACTATCTTCTTGTTGTTTCTTCGTAAATATATTACCTTTACATCTGTAAATAGGCCAGAACTTCGGAGTATCATAGGCAGATACAGGATTCAGACTGTTCTGTTGCAGATGAATCTAAATTGAGTTTAACTTGTGTCTGCCTTGGGCTGACTTCTCACAAATGAAAATTACAGCTGATGATGTAACTCAGAGATTTGTCTGAATCCTAGCAGAGCACATACACTTCTGGTTGCATTTACTTATATACCTACTGCATAGATAGATGAGTTTCTTTGACTTTTTCTTGTTATTGTTGTTCTTTTTGTGCATTTTGATTAATATAAGTTCTGTAGAAGATATGTATTGATAACTGGTAACCTTTTAGAATTGCAAATACTTACAGTATTCATTACTTTTCCAGTTAATATCAAGAATTTTTCAAAAACTCTATATGGTCCAACCATCCCTCCTAGTTCAAAATACCATAGTAAAATCTTGATTTTTGGAAACTAACTACAATTTTGATAAGA
This sequence comes from Pitta sordida, assembly GCA_013390025.1. Classification (NCBI taxonomy): domain Eukaryota; kingdom Metazoa; phylum Chordata; class Aves; order Passeriformes; family Pittidae; genus Pitta; species Pitta sordida. The sequence goes on from WEKX01002026.1 coordinate 29,387, forward strand.
ACATATGGAACTTGTGACAGAAGCATTGTATCTATTGCTGGTTTATGGCAATAAACTACTCAAACGGGGCTCTGTGACTGCTTATTGTGGGGGTGGTTTTTTCATGTGCGTCAGATTCTAAGGAGGCAAAAGTTCCATAAGCCCATCTCTATCTTTCCTTTTTTCTGTGCAGTCATCCAGGACTTCTGCAGCTCTGAGTAATGTGTGGTAGTTGGACTGCTGTCCAGCTTACTGTTATTGCACTTTAAACTGAAGTTTTCACAAGCATTTTTCGTTCTAATTTTTCATTTTCAGGCAGGTTTTTTTTTTTTTCTTTTCTGAGTGGCAGGAGGATTTTTGCTGGAGTGCTGTTGAATCTGCTTGAGGATTCCTTGGCTCAAGAGTAAATCTTTTTCTGAGAGGGCAAGTGTTTTGTGAGGCCCTGTAAATACTTAACTGGCAATAGTGGAATTAACATACAGATTTTTGAAAAATGACTTCTGTATGTTCATTTTATACTCTCCCAATCTATTGCCCATTTACTTCAGTGCCTTCAATATGACACAGATATAGAAACACTAAATGGATTTCCAGCTATTTCCTCACATGCAGATGTTACTTAGACTTACAATGCTGAGGTTTGGGCTCCCAGTTCACTGTTGGCATATAAGGATCCGGGACAAGTGGTTTTTTTAGAGTTGACATCTTGCTCTAAAGTTCTGATAATCACCTGATTTAGTTAAAAACCTTCAGGGAAAGTCAAATTTTGTCAACGATTTCAAACTTTACTCGTCACACCCAGGACTACAAGCTGCATTGAAAATGTGCATCTGACTGGCATTTCTGATCAGTTAAAGGACTGATCAGTCCATTCCAAATATTAGCTGGTCAGAGTGTTCTCTCTTCAGAAACTGTAGCTATTGTATCCTTGTGCTGCTGCTGAGAAATTACTGGGTCATATTCTGCTTATCAGTTTAGGAAAAAAAACTTTGAGGAGAAATCTGTTTTCTACGTAGAACATGCAGATATAAATTATATATAGGGAGCGCGTGTGTTGTTTATTCTTTTCCTGAGTGCAATGGTAATTTAATCCCAGAAGATAATTTTTTCCTGGAAAGTAATTAATTACCAAAGGCAAACCCTTACAAGAGAAACTATTTCGAAATCTTAATTTTAGTGTTGACTGTATTCAGTTTACAGGTTTCTGGGCATGACAAAATGAAGTCTGTAGGTTTTTTCAGACATTGAAAGTTAGATGCATAATTAGTCTGTTGGTGCCATTATTAAAGCAGTATTTCCTTTTCCTTACTGATTAATGCTAAAAGCAGAAATTTCTGCTTTCAAATGAATTTGTGATTGTACCATTTATGATCCAGCATTTTTAATGTTAGTTTGTCACTTGTTGTCACTGGAAAGAAACAATTTTCATTGGAAATGAATGAAAAGTTGTGTAGTTTGTTGCTTTATTATTTTCATAGGGTGGAGCTTTCCCGGCCTGTATCTGAAAAAAAAAAAAAAAAAAGATCAAAGTGAAATGCTCTGTCATTTTTCCTGAGAAAAGACCACCCTACAGTTTGATAGGTTTTATGTTTTTCTCTTGCTTGATGATTGATGCATCTCTGGTATACTGATGTGTGTCTTGGGAGTATAAAAGTGAGGGGAAGATGATGCTAATGGTACATGTCATTTGAAAAGACTTTGTGTAATCATTTCAACACATTTCACTATTCTGTCCATTGTTTAGTGTATTCTTCTGAAGCCAGGAAAGCTCTTGTGTTCCACTTGCTGAATATTTTCCCTGAATATTTCTCCTCGAGTTGAAACAAGCTGTGCAGTTAGTTCCTCATCTAGCCCTCCAAAGTATTTCTTTTTTGTCCCAGTAGTGGTTTCTGCTCCCTGCTTCCATGCAATCCTCTGAGGAGTCGTTTAACTTATCTAAAGTGACTCTTCGGTGCTAGAAACTATTTGTATGTGTTAGGAAAAGCAAATATTTTAATTTAACCAAGTTAAGGAAAATGAGGTATTGTAAAAAAGTTTCAGCACCATCTGCAATGGCTTACCAACTTAAACAATTAATAATTAAAACGGGCCTAGGTGCTAGACAGCCTCTCAAAACATTGCCCTGTGCTCTTCCAAACTTTGGCTTTATTCTTGTAAAGTTCAGAAAGTATCAGATGTCATTGGGATTATTCAGCATGTAAAAGATAGTGATGGAAAAGCAATCGCTTCAAGGACAAAAAAGCAAAACAGCCCAGATGAAGAAACATGGAATGTAGCAAATTTAATCATTATGCACACTATTTGGTGATTTGTATTTGTTGTAGGAGCAGGTTTTCAATACTAGTTGAGATTTACATTTCACACGACAGGACTGTGTGTCTCTGTACATTCAATTAATTCTAAAGATTTTCTTTAGAAATCTGAGAGCTGGTACTGGCTCATTGAGTCTTTTGGAGGCTGGTTCCTCCAGCATCTCTCCTTCTAGCTGCGTTAGTCAGACATACTGTTAGAGAGCTACCTTTTTCTCCCCCTCTCATTGTAAGTGTCCATACTCCCCAATTTATAGGAGTACTTGCAATTCAGGTTCATAAATCCCAGTAATTCAAGTTCATCAGAAGACCATTTTAGTAACTCTGATGTGTATGGAAATACTTCGAGTGTATTAGAGAGCATTAATCTTTGCCTTGCATCCCTCTGAAGAGCGTTTCTCTAATTCTGCTAATTCCTCATCTAGGAAAACTGATGGATTTTCATGGATATGGCTGAAGGAACGGCCAGACAGAAAAAGAGACAGGCAACACAGAAGACTTGGCGGGGGCAGTGAGGGAAGGAGAATTGTGTTAGACAGTTTTAGTTCAGTTGTGTTAGTTTGGCTTTAGTGAAAGGAGGAGGAGATGAAAATAGCTGAAACTTAAGACTTGGTTTTGCTTTAGAACAATGCAAGAACCATCTGCTTACTAAAATTGCTATTAAATAGACAGAAAGGGAAACCACCAGAGGGAGATGCAGGGTAAAAGTAAGGTCACTTTTCCAAGTGAGTGGTAAATTGAAAGCATTAATTAAAAAGAATGGGGGAGGGGAGACTTTTTCCTTGGGACTACTTTAAAATGTTTCAGGGAGAAACAGTTAGTAAGTTACTCATTTGAAAATTTTATTAATACAGAATTTTGTTATTTTTTGAAGTTAGTGTGTTTCAATTGCATTTATTGGTTCACAGATTATTTTGAGTTGGAAGAGACCCACAAGGATCATCAAGTCCAACTCTTAAACCACACCACTGCCTCCCCGGTGGGAATCGAACCCTGGTCTCCCGCATGGCAGGCGGGGACACTCACCACTGTACTAAAGTGGATTTCATGATTATTCCCAAGTCTCTTGGAAAATATATTTTATTAGCATGGCTTTAATTTGCAAAATACGTAATTTTAAGGTACTAAGTGTTGTGAATTTATAAGCCTGTTGAAAGCCTCTAGTATTCCACAAATCAGATAAAACATTTCTGTCCCGACTATTGACCTGGTGGGAAAAGACGGACTTTGTTTCGTAAGTCAGCACAATTTCATAGATACCTTATGTTATGCAGGCAGGAATGGGATTCAGAATGTATGTTTTTCTAGTTGCTTTGAGATAGATGTACATTTTCTACATTGAGAATATCAACAAATGCCTTTTCCTTTGATGTTTTTATTGTGCTGTCTTGGTCTCCAGTACCATTTTTAATTTCCATCAGTATTGGTGATTTTTTCATAAGCAAGCATTTATTTGAGATGTGTTGACTTTTTTTAATTCTTGGCTTCTTGGAAGACTGCTGCACCATTTCACCATAGCACTGCCCACCAAGGTTCTTTCTGTCACTTGATTCACTACTGAAATCTTCTTTTTCTGACTTCTCAGGAATAGGAGAATTCACACTTTATAATCTACAAGATAATGTTCGTGAATTCTTTAGACCGGCAGAATTGCATAAGGGTGCAGTCATGGTATATGCTCAGTTACGATGGCTATGGCCAACTGATACAAATAGTCCAGCTTAGTAGTGTTTTAGCATTGCTTTTTCTGTAAATCACTGTCTACAGGCACCACTTACAGCAATCACTGGGCATCACTTCTTTTAATGGCCTGTGCCACCAGCTGAGAGGGTGCCAAACTTTGTGCCTCCGCTCTATGTGTTCATTCCTCTCAAAGCAGAAGATTTCTGCCAGCAAGAGAATAAACCTAGTTTTCGGTTTAATACAAGTTAGTAATTTAGGAGCATTGTTTGGGTTGTCTTTCAATTTTTGCAAGTGGTACAATGGCATAATTCTCTGAAATTATGTCACTTGCAAGGAAGTAGAAGTTAGTAAACATTTAGGCAACTTAACTTTTTTTTTTTTTAAAAAAAGGTAATCTATTTCTGGCACTTAAAATTCTTGACTGTTTTACAGATATCTTGAAAAGGAAATAACATATAAGTGGTACTCTGACATTAAAAGCTTGTGTATTTTTTTAGTGTCAATGCATTGGTAGTTGTAACCAGATACTTACTTATTACCAGTTTGCAGGAAACTCAGTCCAAATGAATGTAGCTAAATGGTTTTGTTGGACCAGATTATTAGGTTTAGATGAGAGAGAAGTAAGGCTCTTCTTCCAAAAAGAAGACATTAAGCAGAAAAAAACCCCTAACCCTTAACAAGGTAATGAAATAAGGAGTTGTATCTGTTGTAAAATTAATGAGTTTTCTGGATTTTCTTGTCAGCAATGCAAATTAAGCCATTGCTATCTAATGTTGTAATCTGTTCTTGAAAGCAGTAATTTCCTAGTTCATGGACTTCTTTAAATATTTTGAATTAATTGCGGTGAGGATGATAAAGAGCAGTTGCCCTTATAAGTAGGAGCATCTCTATAGATCTTAATTTTTATGATCTGCTTGATGAGTCTGAACAACTGGAGGACATTTTTACTCTCTGGGGTCAACAGTAATTTCAAATTTAGTACTCTGAGCCACTCAGAACCACCAGGCTCATGACCTCTGTTATTATGTGACTTTTGCATTCCTCCTACTTTGTCTCCTCTCAATTTTTCTGCATGTTCAGGGTTACTCTCTTTTATTCTCCTTCTTCCAAAAGATTAATATGATTTCCTCCCTTTCTTCCTTCTCCTTTGTTATGACCAACAATTGATCAATATGTGCTTGCGAATAAATCCGGGAAAACCAGGCGTTTCCCATCAGTCCATATTGTTCTGTATCGTATTATGCAGAATCTTCTGACTGAACTGAAAATTGTTAAGGGATTTAAAGTATGATCTTGATTATCCTCTTGGGCCCTGTCACACATTCATCTGTGTGCCAGAAACTGCTACCTATTAAAGATATGTGTTGTCATACATAAGTGTACCTGCTTCTGTGTTGTACATAGTGATGTATGTGTAAGGGAACCAGGAATCATTTTCAAGGTATGTGTAGTAGGATTTTTTCTTTTTTTTTTTTGGTCTGTTTTGTGTCCTTAAATCAAGAGTGATTAGAAATATTATTTTATGGACAATCCACCAAGTTTCCAAGACTCTGGTTTGCATGCAGTACAGGAAATGTATTTGGTGTAGTAATCTCAGTCAGTCAGCTTTTTTAGAAGCAGAAATGTGTGCCCAGAGAAAGAGAATGGGGAGAGTAAAGTAAATTTTTGGGAAGTTTTGCGAATTGTTGAGAAAATGAGATATATTGGGATTTAGATTTATATAAAGTATAAGTATTATAAGGAGTTACAGTTTAAAGGCTGGATTGGGAAGACTTGAGTTTTTGTTTTCATTTTGTGTTCTGGGAATTTTTTTTCTTTTACCAAGGAGAGGGTGTTGTCTAGAAAAGAACTATTTTTTTTTTTTACAGAAGCAATACTGATAAACCAAAACTCTAGATCGGAGTGGAAAAGCTGCATTCTGCTGTTACGTTATCAGAGGTGTATTTAAAAATACTTAAGAGGTGTAATTTTGGGTTAAAAACGTACAAACATTTTTAATTATTGTGCTTTTTTGATTTAAATATTTCCGATGTTCTAAGGAGACAAAATAGTGAATGTGGTAGGGTAAACATAAGCATACATCTTTCCCTGTATATGTGTGTATATGTATCTGTCTGAAAATATCACTCGCACCCAGAGCAGGCAGCATACAGTGAATGTTTAAATTCGGGAATTTTGTAAATTACATACAACTACTTTTCCAGAAAGTGCAAATGTGTGAAAAAAAAAATGCTAGGATGTGCTTTCTTGACAGATTTGCTAATGCGGTTGTCTCAGTGTGATTTGGTTGAGGCTGTTTGTCAGCCAGCCTGCAAAGCATTTGCTATGGTTTTAGTGTCATATGATGTCTAGTGTTTTTCAAAATTGGATCGTTTAATTATGCACTCTTTTAAGCCTCAACTTAAAATCTTGGACCGAGCTTTGTCTGCCCAGCTTTGTCATTATAGGGCTTTGAAGAGGCTGGGGGGAGGAAGGCTTATTGCCTTGCAAAGAAGGAATTCAGGAAAAAAAAAAATCTGTATATGTCTTCTCTCCAGCTGACAGGCAAGTGTCTGTTGTGTGCCTGTGCACATATGAGATTAGGAACATGCTCTATATTAAAACTGTTGTACAAGGCTTGCTATACCTTTAATAAGGGCATCATGAAATTTGCCTTCACATTCCTTTCTGATTCATTTAGTTGAAGAGCAGAAGGAAAGTGTGTGGCTCTGCCTATGGTTTCTCTACCATTGTTTACTGTGTATTATATCGTGTAATCCGTCAGCCAATTTTAATTTCACAAGCTACTCATTGTGTTTAAACAGTGTGTTTCTTATATTAAATATTTATGGAAGTCTTTGGGAAGAATACATTAAAATGGCAGATGGAGGTCGTTTCAAGCATTTTCTTGATTGAAGGCTGAGGACCCCTGTGAATTTGAAGTCTGCTTTCAAGGAAAGTTCACAATGTCTGATTATAACCCAGGCAGGCAAGAATTCCACCAATTCCCTGCACTGTGGTTTCAAAAAGCAATGGCTGCCTACAATCTTCATGCTTCAGCACCTTTCGTTTTGAAATCATTTGCAAGTGCACTGAAGAATGGTGAACAAAAGCATTTACAGTTGCATTATTTATTAATAATTCATCAGTCCTACAACTTTTGCACATTAAGATTACTTTACTCATTGATTTTTAACTACTAAAGCTAAGAGGAAAATCTGGCTTTTGATGACAGGATTGAGGGACGTATTTTCAGACTCACACCCATAACCTGGGATTTTTGCTGGCCAGATGTAAGAGGAGCCAGGCAGAAAGGATGATGTTATGTCAGGCAGGTGAGGTGTCTCAGGTCCTCGAAGGCTGTACTGATGGTTGCTCCTAATTTGCCTCAGGTAGCTGACCTTACTGCTTCATACTGCTCTTTTTCCAAAAGATGCCATGAGCATGTCTGCTGATATTCAAGGACTAACTTGCTTTTTTTTCTTGCTAGAAATTTGTACTCCAACTCCTTTTTGCTTACTCTCATGGAAACATTTTTGATACCTACATTCACGAGAAAATAAATCTAAGCTGGTGTGTTGTCTAGAAATAAAAATAGTACAGTCAGCCCTCTTGCACTTCACACCCCCCATATTGCGGCTTCAGATCTTAGCGGCATGATTCTTTAGTGATGAAGGAGGCCTCTTTTCGCAACTGCGCGTACGTGACCTGCCGCGGTGGCGACACGGACGGCGGCAGCACGGGTGGCGGTGGTGCAGGTGGCGGCGGTGGCGGCAGCACGGCTGACATTCACCGCGGAAGTAGGGCTTCGCGGAACCCGATTAAGACCGCGGGTCCGCGATATAGGAGGCCCAACTGTATAAGCGATGCCGTCTTTTACACACACTTGAATTAAGATGACTAAAGGCATATCTGGCGTTGCGTTTTTTTGGTATCTTTACGTTTTCAAAAAAAAATTGAACTTGAAATGATAGAGAAACATTTAGGAAAGCACACAGCAAGATAGCATCTGATAGACAATTTTTAATTATTTTGTCTTCATTAGTTCATAAATATATGCAAATACTATACAAAATGGATCGTATCTGAAATTAAAAGGTGGAAGAGAAAGTATAGAAATACTGGCATAGAGAGGCAGTCAAAGTCCACTAGGAGATAGTAATCACAAAACCTCCCCCACAACCAACAACACGAACAAAACCACCACCCTACCACCCCTCCAAAAAAGAACCTTACCGAAAAACCTCCGAAACCACAACAATCCCAAAACAAAAAAAGCTCCTTTCTGTAGGGAAGGCATTATTTTAATCAAGCTTCTTAACAGTAGCATACCATTTAGAAAGTTTCTTTGGGAAAAATATAGTAAGTAATATGTTACAACCTAGAGAAACCTGCCTTTTGTTCTTGCTCTTTTCTAGAATAACTCCAGTGTTTTCTGATTGCAAAGTATATTTATTTTTGTCATTTGGACTTTTTGGTATTTGCCACTTAAACCATGCTAATGCTTTCGCTATTCATAAATTCCAAAAAGTTCAACTGTGAAAAAATTTGATTTGTCATTGCATATTAATTTATAAGTACGTATACACTTTGTAAGTTATTTATTTAATATTGGGAGTATTGTGCCCATGAATTCAAGGACTGATTGAAAGATAAAGCTCTTGCTTCAAAGAGTCTGTTGTCAGAGCAGAAAGCATGTAGCCACAGCAGAAGTAGCTATGCCCAAAATGCAAGCAAATGAATTGACCCTTCCAGGTTTTGTGTAGACAAATTAGATATTCTTACTACTCTGCAACCATGCATTTGGTTTCGTTTTTTCTAATGACATATTCTCTGTCCATGTGAATCACTCTAACAGCTGTGTGCTCTGTGCAGGCTGGGTGACTTCATCATATCTCTTGACCTTAACCAATACTGACACCAAGGAGGTTGTGCATATGTTGGAGGATGACACCGATAACAGGGCAGTTTTGGAGTCAATTTTACTCCCTCGGAAGTTCTTATATCTAATTCAAATTTAGAAATCTCATACATTTCTCTGAAAGGGTGTGTGTATACTGGGTTTACAGTTTGCATGTCAACCATCTTTTCAGTTATGTGGATATAATGTATTTTTATTGTTTTTTTTTTAAACTTAAGAACTTGCGGTTTTTTCTTTGAAGTTCTTCTAGATGACATATTGGATGTTTTGAAACTTGCTGAACACATGGATAATAAAGTTAAGTCTGAATTCAAACTTAAGAAAATGATTTCCATAGAAAATTAAGGGAGAAATTTCTTATGCATGAAATTTAAACTGTAATTCTAGCATTGTTTGGCCATGTTGCAGTAATATATTCACTGTAAAAACTAGAAGCTGTGTAAATATGTGAGTGGCAGTTGCCCTAGGCAGAAATTTTTACTGATGCAACGAGATAAAAGTAATTAAGAAACATGTAGACTGATGGATAATTAAATCCATGGGAAGCATTTTGTAACTAATTACTACATTCTAATCACAGATTGCTTTCTATTTGTCAAGGTAAGTGTATGTAATTACACAGTTCTCTTTTTCTTTCATCTAAAATCATCTCAGCTGGAGGAGTATTTTTTTAGCAAGCCCAGACCTCTTACTTTTTGGCAGTGCTTTTTCCTTGGAATAAAACAAAGTGGTGGTCATCTTACTGCCTGATTCAGGTAGCGCAGTTGTCTGCACTTGTCACTGATGCTCTCTGCTGTACACGCATCATGTCATGCACTGTGGCACATTATTCTCATTGGTCTTGAAGTGTTTGTACCTTGGTTAGATGCCTAATGACTTTCTGATACACATCACTAGACTGAGTTCAAACACCAACATTTAAGCATCTTAATTGTGTGTCTTTGTCTCGGCTTTTCAAGCACAAATTTTTTAATAGTTTAAATAGAAAGATTGCCTTTTGTTAAGAACTGATACAGTTTAGACAGGATTTTGTTAGTAAGTTTCAGTTACCTTTTTTCCCTAATGTGACATTTCAGTTACCTTTAAGTTGGTTTGTGTTTTCAGCCTGGCAAGATTTTTTGAGAAAAATCTATACGCAATTTTGCCTTAGAACACAGGATTCCCAAGTATGTCTTTCTTAAGCCCACATTTCCTTTGAATTAAGACAAAAACCTGGAAGAGAGAGGATATGAAAATCTTTGGAATTGTTATTGAGTACGCTGCCTTTTATTATAAAACCACGGATTCATCTATAGTCAGTTAACTTGATGCTTTTTTCTGCCTGGATTACACCTTGACAAGTGACTGAAAGAGGTGTCGTGAGTAAGTGTTGCTCTGTTGTGCCAGAGAACTGCCATGAATACACAGTAAGCTAGTTCTGGTTTCCTCCAGTAATGGTCAGTGCAGAATACCTTGGAAACAAGTGAAAGAAGGCAAGGCAGCACAAGGTGAGGCTTAGCTTAAGCTTGTCATAGCCTCTGGTCTTCTAGGGACCTCCCACGCCAGAGACTGCAGTGTGCAAATACTGTTTAATAGCCTATTCTTCCGTAAATTTTCCGATACATGATTACCATTCTGGTTTCTTTGGTAGCCCATAGCAATGAGTTTCTCAGTTTCTGTTATCAGTTATAATGCAGTAATAATAATTTCTTTTTACTTAAGAGAGCAAGTTCTGTTACTGAGAGATCCATTCCGTTTTCATGTATCCATCCTATCGCAGTCTTCTTCATGATAATCTTTATGAAAGAATGCCACAATGAAATTCAGAATTTTGGAATACCAGGGATGTGTGAAGAGGCATGGTGTTTTTTTCCCCTTAGCTTTGTATTCCTTCTATATTCATTGTTAACATACTGCCAACTTTTTTGATTGATGTTAGGCAGATAATGCTTTCAAAAAATATCTAGAAAAAATTTATCTCCTCTATCCATACTGTAACACATAATTTTGAGCCATCATTCTCTGGGTTTCATGTAAATTTTTTTGTTGTTGTTTGTCTTTATCGGCATAGGCTTTAGTTGTCTGTATGATTATTACTAGCCCTTGATTCTCTACAGTCTCTGCAAGTGGTTACAGTGAATTTAGTTTTGACTTCCTATGGATGATTTTATATCATCATGAATAAGCTTCAGGAAAAACTTGTAAAGCATGGACTGGAAGGGAACATTTTATGCTGGGTTACAAACTGGTTGGAAGGGCGAGCTCAGAGGGTGGTGGTGAATGGTGCAAC
>WEKX01002026.1:48970-62773 GCA_013390025.1 Pitta sordida
GGTGGTGGGGCAAGCGCTGTGTGCTGGGATGGGGCAGCACCGGGATGTGCCCATGCTGCCGCCGCAGCTGCTGCGCCAGGAGGAGGCTTCTGTTCCCCCATGCCCTTCCCCTGCTGCAGCAGGGGGAAGAGCTGTTCTGCTGAGTCCATACGGCCAGTGCTGCCTCTCTTGGGACCAGCGGATATTAAAGGAAAGAAACTCTGATACCGACGCCATCTCCCACCGTAAGGGGCACTGGGTGTTGCAGTGTTGCAAAGTTAAGGTTTCCCAGGCTCCATGAGCGCCAGTCACAGCCCCAGGACACCCCTTCACCACCACGGAGGCAGTGCAAGCATGAGTGGTGACAGCAGCTGTGGCAGCAGNTTGCGCAATGCCTCGGCTTTGCCGAGGGGTGGCACTGGCGCTCCCGGTGGGGCAGGACTGGCTCAGCCCTGCAGGGAGGGCGCGCGGTGCCTCTCGCTCCCGTGGTGCTGTGCCCTGGTCCCTGCCCTGCTCCTGTGTGTCTCCATGACTGGTGCCTACAGTGGAAGGCTCACTCCACAGTATTCCCCGGACGGCTGCTGAGACCCAGCACAGCACGGCCACAAGCCACGCTGTCCACTGTTACTCTAAGCCCAGCCAAGGGACTGACCCCTGCCGGGCATGTTACTGTTTCCATGGTTACAGGTGGGGAAGGCAATGCAGGCTGTGTCCAGGGACTGTGCGCTGGTGCATCTGGTGAGGACATAGCCCCAGGGAAAGTGGGGCTGGGCTGGCTGCAGCGGTGGTGGGGCAAGCGCTGTGTGCTGGGATGGGGCAGCACCGGGATGTGCCCATGCTGCCGCCGCAGCTGCTGCGCCAGGAGGAGGCTTCTGTTCCCCCATGCCCTTCCCCTGCTGCAGCAGGGGGAAGAGCTGTTCTGCTGAGTCCATACGGCCAGTGCTGCCTCTCTTGGGACCAGCGGATATTAAAGGAAAGAAACTCTGATACCGACGCCATCTCCCACCGTAAGGGGCACTGGGTGTTGCAGTGTTGCAAAGTTAAGGTTTCCCAGGCTCCATGAGCGCCAGTCACAGCCCCAGGACACCCCTTCACCACCACGGAGGCAGTGCAAGCATGAGTGCTGACAGCAGCCTGGCAGCAGCTGTGGAAGTGGCAGCTTGGTCAAAGAGAAACTGAGGGATTCTCCAGGGGTCTCCCCAGGCAGAGAGGGCTCAGAAACGCTTCCTTTTGCTCCCCTGTGCTGTGAGAGCCTGTGGGGAGGAGCGGAAAATGCTCTCTAGTGCACCTGATAGGCTGGGGTTGGAGCGATGGGCGTGGCCTGTATGCGTATTAATGACCTGCACGTGTTTGCGAATTAGACGTTTTTAGACACCCTGACAAGACCTCTTCCTCACGAAAGGTGAGGTATTACTGTAGTACATATTTGAAAGGCTTCAAATACCTTGCCCTTCAACTGGAATAATAAACTTTGTTTCAGTGACTAGGCTCTTGTTTGAGGATTCAGTAATTTCACTCTGAATACTCTTTTTTTAAAGATTCATGGATAGAAGCTAATTTCTCTTAATTTAGATTTAATTCATATTCCTACGTTTACATATAATAAGCTTATCAAAATGTAAATTATTGTTTAGAATGAAACTTTTATAGGCATTAATCTGTATGAGAAAAATGCAGTAATATTCTTTAAAACCCTTGAATGATTTCACTTTGACCTCCCTGTGGACATCTCCGGCGGATTTTAATTGCATTCTGCTGATTATATATATTTGTGGTCCATCACTGAATACTTAAATTTAGATTAAGGTGATTACACACCAAAAGAGGCTTTGAGTTCTCTGTGAGAATTCAGTGAATATAATTAAACAACTTCATGCTTTAGAGTAGGGGGAATTTATAATACTAGTGCAATGCAAGCATTCTTTTTTTGGGTCAGGTTGACCCATTTAGAGTTGCAGAGAACATACCATTCGTTTGAGAAAATATTTCAAGTACAACTTAACATTCAAAGAGGGGTTCGACAGAAATCAGGGGATTATGATGTTATTTCTGTCTGTAGACTTTCTAATTTGTGATGTATATTTTCCTGGCTATTTTTCTCATTAAAAGAAAAAGGTACATGATCCAAGTTTTGTTAACTGCTTTAACTTGTAGTCAGACACGACAATGAGTTGACATACTTGTATCTACAGGCTGTGTGAAGGAATGGTGTTTTCTACCCTGTGGTGAGGAGGTAACTTTAAATAACGATTGTCATGCTCGGAAATGGTATTGACCCCTCTGTATTGCTGTCTTATGGAATTGGAATCCCCTAAGTGCATTCTCTGTCTAATCAACACGGTTTTAGGAGTGCTAGATCCTGCCTGACCAACCTGATCTCCTTTTATGAACTGATGACTCGCTTGGTTGATGAAAAAAAAGGCCGTGGATGTTGTGTACTTGGTTCTTAGCAAAACCTTTGGCACGATTTCCCATGGTAAGCTTCAGAAGAAACTCTCAGAGCATGGGCTGGATAGGAGCATCCTGTGTTGGGTTAGGAATTGGTTGGATGGACGAGCTCTGAGAGTGTTGGTAAATGGTGCCACATCCAGCTGGCAGCCAGTCACTAGTGCAGTCCCACAGGGATCAGTGCTTGGCCCGGCACTCTGATGCTGCCAGCACCAGAACAAGAGGGCATGGCCTGAAGCTATGCCAGGGGAGGTTTAGACTGGATGTTAGAAGAGCTTTTTCACAGGGAGAGTGATCCCTCAGTGGAATGGTCTGCCCAGGGAAGTGGTGGAGTCACCATCCCTGGAGGTGTTTAAGAAGAGACTGGATGAGGAACTCAGTGACATGGTCTACACGATGGGAGGCTCGGATGGATGGATCGTGATGCCCATGGTTCCACGGCTGTGGGTTCAATCCCTGGGCAGGCATTCGCTTGGGAGTTGGACTAGATGATCCTTGTGGGTCCCCTCCAACTCGGAATAACCTGTAAAATACTCACAAACGCAGAAAATCAGTTTGACAGATCCTTGAGTTATTTTTGCACTTTATAGAAGGAATAGTTATAATTAAAATCAGTCTTTTCCTTAGAATTCAGTACTTTCATGTAAAATTGTGGTGGTATATGGAATAATTGCTGAAAAACAAACTAAAACAAGCCTTTTTTATTAAAGTGTTTCTGTACTGCTATTTGAGGTTTATGTTATTTTATCTTGGCTCATAACTTTGTGTGCAACAAAGGATTTGACACTTCTATATTTGACCCTTATGATAGTACTTTCTTCTGAATTCGGGGTAGTGGGGATTGTGATTGCAACATGAAACATTCTAAAAGATATTCTGCTATATATTCTGGCATATATAGCAGAACAAAGATTATTTATTAATTCTTCTTAGCTTTTATGTCAAAGAGAGACATAATCTGTCTTTTTTTTATTGTGAAATTTAAAATGCCAACATTTTACCATTTTACCATAACCAAAATTGTTTCCAACTAATTTTCAAGTAATTTTAAAATGTCATCTGTAAATTACCAAAATGTGATTTCTTTCTAGTCGTGCTGTTTATCTATTTTTTTTAAGTCAAAACCATTCAATGAAGTAGCACTGCAAGGTTCAACTCTAGCAAATGCAAGAAATTTGGGCTGAAGAATGCACTATGGAGGATGACTTTCTATATCAACTATTTCTGACACACCTTGGTAGCTTATGTGCAAGCTGCTATTGTAGAATTTGTAAGTTATTCTCTTTCTGTAGAAGATTATATGATAACACACTTGGATTCAATGAGGTATTTAGCTTGGCTACAAACATTTTTAATGATTGAAACCACCATGCTTCCTAAGAATTAATCAGTTTCCATGAAAACATGTTGTTTAAGTTAATCCAAACTCATTAGCACTACAGAGATGGATACTGAGTAAAAAACCTCCATTAATTAACACTGCATCCTGTAATATGCCTACAGCTCATGACCATTTCCTTGAATTTGTGCAGTGTGCAGTGTGTGACCTTTTGTATCTGATGCTTCATCTACGGCAGAACGATAGCCCATGTTTGGGGTTTAAAACAGCAAGCGTATGTTATAATGAGTGGCACGTTACTCTCTTTTTCCCAATGAATTTCAAAGTCATAAACAAGATTTCTTGTATGCCTCATTTTGAATTCAGAGCTCCGTGCATGTTTTTCATTTGTGTTTTGACAGTAGGCATAGAAATAATAAATTTTACTTCTTCAGCTTTTAAACTTATGGAAATCTGGATCTTTCTCTTTTCAGTAGCTTAAAAGTATTTCTGCAGGCTGCTAGACTGACCCTTCTGGTAGAGAGTTGAATATTCTCTCTCTGCTTGTAGTACTAGAACAAAACGACCATGTCAATAGTTCACAAAGTGGATTTGTGAGGCATAGAGCAGAGAACAATAATTCCATGCTTCAGAGACCTGTATGTCTATATGCCCTATACAAGGGTGCAGAACAATTCTAAACTCATGCCTGTGTTTTTTGAAATAGCTTTTCTTTGTGTTTAAGCCTCTTTTTGCAAATTCGTTCCCCATGGTCACCCACTCCCTTATGCTTCATTTTCTTGATGCTTGTCCCATTGCCTATCGTAGAACTTCCTCCTTGAATAATGTTCTTGGTTCAGCAAAGAACTAATTAACATCAGGCAGTTATGTCCCTGATCCTCAATACACATAAGACTTCCATTCTTCATATTATTTTATTTTTCTTATTATTTTGTTCTTATTAGCTCAAGTAGTAGATATCCATAGTCTCCGAAAACCGACTGAAAAATTGTCTGTGTATGGAAAAGCAAATTTTAGTTTTATCTCCTTTCGGCTGGCAAGCATAATGATTAAGTGATTTTTATAATTTTTTTTTCATTTGTGCAAGAGCTAACCTTCAAAACAGGCCATTATGTAGATAACACACATGCCTGGAAATAGGAGGGTCATAGACAGGTGAACTATAGAAAAAGCAGACAACTTCCTCAGCCTGAAAAATAGGACCAACTCATGAAATTCAACTATGAGGTTTTTACCTCCATTTTAAAAGCAATCCTTTCCTCCTCTTTTTCTACTCACTGGCTGTAAACCCGAATTTATCATCATGATGTATAGTATCATTAATCCTCCTTGAAAGCAAGATGCATAGTGCTGCAGTGTTGGCCCCGAGCGAGCTTCTGCAGCTTAACTGTCTTCACGCCCTTTTAAGTCTCTGTTGTTCTGGCAGAATGAAACTGGACTCATAATAAGTTTAGCTATCCTGCTGTTTGCAGCAGCAAGTGACCTATTATGCTGTTCCCTTGCTTTCCCCTCCTTCCTCTCCGCTTTGCTAACACACTCTGGCTACAAAACGAGCGAGACGGGGCTGCTAGTTTATGCTCTAGCAGTAAGCTGTTAGGAACAGAGGTCCCTATAGGGGTAGAATGACCTCTTTTATAAGCAAGGACAAGAGTTTGCTTTGTGGGAGAGGGAAACCTTTTATGCTTTCTTCGGTATTTAATGATTAGTTGGCTCTATCTGCTGCACATTTTTTATTGGGAACTCTCAAACTTTTTTTTTATTAATATCATAAGAGGAAGGAATAATTTAAATGACACTTTTGGTATGGTTGCAAGCTTTCTTATTTCTGGTCTTGGAAAACTCCTCATACCAAAATGTTTTGCTTATCAATATAGTAGCACAAGTGATTAAAATGAGCTGATACAAATTGTAGAACTGTTAAACCCTACAAGAGTCACAGGTAGTAAACTTCCTGTGTAATTGCCTTGGTAGCAAAGTGTTTTCTGCAAACGAGGCAGTTCTGGTTTTGAGACTTTTATGCAAGGGATTTAGATAAATAAGCGAATTCAGTGATCCCGCATTCCAAACGGTTTCATCAGTTTCGTCTCTCAGCTGCATGACTTTGGAGAAGTAAAACTTGGAATAAATGCATTTGCAGCATCCATTTTCTTAATCATAGGAGATAAAACAGAAAGCCACTGTTAGTCATATGGCTACTAGGTTCCTCTATCAGACTTCACATCTAAATATAAAGCAGGTAGTAGAGGATCGTTACATAAAACTTGCCTTGATGTTACTAAAGATTAAATAAGTATCCGGGCCAAAACTAGTTTCAGTATGGAGTTTTTGATGAAGTCTCTGAAGTAGCCCTAAAAATTAATGTGAAAGGTGGTAGAAGTGTGTGTGTATGTTTTGTTGGAGGGGAGAGCAAGTTTGTGGTTTTTAGTTATGTACAAAACCACAGTGTTTTGTTATTATTCTAACTTAAAAGTAGTTAAGAAAAGTTCTTATTCCTAATGTCTGTAATTCTTTTACTGTGGTTCAGCTCTGATTCTGTTTTGTAAATTACATAAAATAAGTCAAAAGTATAAATGCACTTTGAGGGGGAAAATGTATAATTTTTTTAAATTTATTAACACATTTTCATTGAAATGGAACCAAGCTGTTTCGTGAACTCTTCTGCATTGAGCCTGATAAGCTATTTGTTTAGCTGTTTTGCATCAAAGTTCATTTACGTTCTGATTACAGCTTAGTATGGAAGTGAGAGGAGAGCATGTTTTACTTTTTGAAAATATAATTTAATCGAACCAAAATTCAAAGGACGTTTCATGCTTTTGAAAAAGTAATTGCTGGAAGAGCTAAGGGGGTCCAAGGTGCAGTTAATTTTTCTATCTTGCAGTTTGCAAGTATAGCCTAAACTTTTTTAGATTAGTTTTCAGGATCAGGATTTTGTTTTAAGTACCTGTGCTACATCTTTGACCGGTGAAATCAAGTTCCTGTTATGGCTTCATATGTTTCGAGGCTTTCATACTATGAATTTATACTAATGTGTAGCATTTATATAAATACATGAGAACTTTAATCATTTGTTAGTGTAAACATTTGCTGAAGTATGTTGGTAAGGAGAAAGAAAAATGCCTTGAATTTTATTACTAACAAGGCAACAGTGCCATACAGAATATTCCAAAGTGATATTGGTCAGTGTTCTACTTTTAAAATACTGTTATCCCATGTAGGTGGAATAATCTCAGTCAGTATAGCTTGATAACTTAGTTTCCAATCATTTATTCTCAAAAATATGTAGACCGTAAAAGTTAGTGTGTTCATTTCCTAAGCACTCCAATATATGTGTCATCCAGTGGGTAGTAGAAACCACAACTGTTTTAAAGGTTTGTACTGAATTAAGCACTTGGAAAACATGGCTCTAGTTTTTGGGACTGCAGACTGACATCCAGAAGTAATACAAATAATCCTGCAATGAGAAGTATGCAAGTGTGCCAAGAGTACTGACTGATGTTCTCTCTCATTATTCAAAGAACATGAAGACATCATACTGCCCTTCAAGGGGAGCAAGAAGCAAGATCTAAGGAACTACAGGGAAGCTGAATCCCTGTGGGCAGACCCTCCTGGATGCCACCTCTGGGCCCAGGAGGATAAGAGAGACCTTGGGAACAGGTGGCATAGGTTTACCAACTGCAAACCATGTGACTGGCCTGAGTGACTTTTCTGATGGGATGTCTGACATTGTAGCAGAGAGGAAGGCAGTGGAGTTTTGGTATTTTGGAGTGGGTTGGTTTGGGGGCTGGGGGTTTTTTTGTCTTTGGGGTTTGGGGATGGAGTTGAGTTTATTTGTTTTTCTTTGGGGGTTTCCTGGTGAGTAGTTTTGGTTGTGAGGTCTTTTGGGGTTTGTTGTTTTTGTGGGTTTTTTAGTGCAGTTTGTTTACCTTGAATTTAGCTATGATTTCAGCATAGTCTCACATAATATTCTTAGATCAGTGCAATGTGGATGGAATAAGTGGATGATAAGGTGGCTGAAAAAATTGCTAGGCACCCAGGGTGGTTATCCAAGATTTAAAGTCTAGCTGGTTGTTACTGATGGTGTTTTACAGGGATTGATCCTGAAACGAATATTTCATGTCTTTTAAGAAAATGGTGGACAGTGAGATTTTGAGATAGTACCCAAATCAGGGAAATACTTGAGTGGCTGGAGGGTTAGGCTAATTTTGCAAAGGATCTCAACTGCCTGGAGAAGTGGACTGACTCTTAACTCCACGAATTTCAACAAAGGCAAGTAAAATGTTTTGAATCTGGAATAAAATACCGTAGTCCCTCACCTCTTTGTGCATCAAGTTTCGCGCCCTCACCTCTTCGCAGTATTTTTTCCAGTGAAAATGCCATAGACTTCTCTCAGTTCTTCATGGTGTTTTTCCATGTGCGCATGTGCAGAGTAGAGTGCCTGTGCCGTTCTAGGGGGCAGGACTGGCGCGCCTCATGGGGTGGGGGGATGGCATCTCTTGCTTGCTTGGAGACCTTATGAGTGTTGGAGAGGTTACATGGTGGGGAAGGTTTAGAGCATGGTGTTTAGAGCAATGGCTTATTACCTCTGCTTGCCCTGGGGCTGTGCTGGGACCCTGTCAGACAGTGGTGTCAAGCTGCTGCGCCAGCAGGGTGATGGGGCTGCCCTGCCACAGCAGAGGCAAAAGCCAGGAACTCCCCGTGGCAGTGGCACGACCGCAGGGAACCCCACGGGTTCCCTGTGACTCCCTAGGCGAGGAAGGACAGAAGAGATCCCCTTTGCTCCCCTATCCTCTCACAGGGTGTTGCGAGGTGCCAGGAAAGCCCCTAGGGCTGGGGGTGAGGGGGTGATGGGCATGGCTTATTTGCATACGTATGATCCACTGGTCTTCACAGAATTTGGCTTTTGCAGCAGTCTCGCGGTCTCTCCCACGAAATTCTAGGGATTACTGTAACATTATGCTGAGCTGTAGATTTGGAGAGCTGAGAGGCAGCTTTGCTGGCTTCAGAGTTCCTCTGGACAAACTGGTGAACATGAGTCAGCAGTGGAACCCCTTAGCAATTACAAACCCCAGATAGTGACTTGTGCCTTGTACTTGGCAATTATGAAATGACACTGAGAGAATGCTTTGTCTAGTTTTGAGCACCCCAGGACAAGGATGCTGACATACTGCAGCAATTCAGCTGAGGGACACTGAAATAATTAGGACGGTGGAGCACATAAAATTCAAGGAACAGATTTGTGGAGCTTTGGAAAAGAAAGCTAAGAGGATATTTTATTGCTGTTTATGACCGCCTGAAGAGGGGGTATGGAGAAGGCAGAGCCAGACTGTCTTGTAGTCAGACAGGTCTTGCAGAGATAGGATGAAAGGTAACAGGACAAGCTGGAACAGAGGAAATTGCAGTTAGGTGCAAGTAAAAATATTTTGCCCTTAGGGTGGTCATATACTGGGACACATTACCCACAGTGGCTATCGTATTTCTGTCCTTGGAAATATTCAGAACACAACTGCAGCAGAGCCTGAGCAATCTCCTCTAATTGGACCTGATTTAAGCTGGAGGTTGAATTAGGTGACCTCCAGAGGTTCTTTGGAACCTAAGGTATTCTGTGATCCAGTGAAAGGAAATTTTCATTGTGTGTACACTTTTGGCTTTCCTGATGACCAGGAAGGAATTTGTTCAGGCTTTTAGATTAAGTAACTACGTGTAGTGGGTCCTTATGTAATACTAATCAATGCTTTGGATCAATTTATGCTACTAAAGAGATATTTAAAAATTCTTGATTATGAGTCTAATAGTGGCAATTCAGAGAAATACAGTCGACCCTTGATTATTGTGACACCATGGGTCTTCCCCCTACTCTGTGAAGCCCTCTGTACCCAAAGATAGGCTGCTTATTAATATGCAAATTAGCCCCAGTTGCCCTGCCCACCTCTGCCCCAGAATGGCTGCGGAGCATTCCTGGAAGCTCCTCGCACTATAATACTGTTCAGACAGCAAAGGGGGTCTTCTATGCCCTGTCTCCACCCAGGGAGTCCCTGGGAATAGGGAGGGAGGGTCCCTGCACGCACGCTGCCGCTGCAGTGGGTCCCAGCCTGGGCTGTACTTGTACTTCTGAGCCGTCCACCCCATGTTCCCTCCCCGGCACGGGACTCACTGCTGCAGCAGTGTGTGTTGAGCACCACGGGCGATGTGCGTGCTGGCTGCGTTCCGCACAGCAGGCACCCATGCCAGGGAGGGAACACAGTGGGGAGCAGTCAGCCCTGGCATGGTACTCTCCATGGCAGTGGTGTGTGTTCAGTGCCACGAGTGCCCATGCCGGGGAGGCAACATGGTGGAGAACAGTCAGAAGTACATGCACAGTCCAGGCCAGGTCTTGCCGCCACGACGGCGTGCATGCACACTGCGTTCTGCACTGTGGGCACCCATGCCCGGGAGGGAACACAGCGGGGGGTGGTCAGAAATACATGTACAGCGCCAGCTGGGACTTGCTGCTGTGGTGGCATGTGTGCCCGCTGCCTTCCACACTGTGGCTGGCATGGGCAGAGTAGAGCACCGGCAGTTTATGGGGCGCAGCAGGCAGGGGTTATTTTTAATATTCATGACTGTCTACTTTGAATATTCATGAGTGTCAGTTCACGCATGTGCAAATGCCCCATGAAATGGACCTCTGCAATCGTGGGAAAATCAGTCCACGAAGAAGTGAATCCATGAATGGGGAACCACGAAGTACTGAGGGTTAACTGTACCTTTCTGGTCCACATTTTGAAGTGCGCTAATTCTGAACAGCCTTTCCTGTCCACTCTACCAGCCATTGCTTTTTCCTGTGATATGAAGGACTGATTAGACTGGCCCTCATTTTGCTAAACTACCTTTTAATGGGAGTTTTAGGGATCTAGTAATCTCACCAAGCAATGTATTTCAGTAGGTCAGCCCACATTCATGATGTCATTCAGATCCTGTTTGTGGCAAGCATTAAGGAAACAGGTGTGAGCAATCACCTTTCACATCCTTAAGACTGTCCAGTAGGGTGAAAAGATAGATCTTTTGAAAAGAGAAGTTATTTATGGACATAACAAAGATCCTCTAGAAATTCAGTCTGTAAGACAGTAAGTCAGAGCTTTGTCCCTCAAGGCAAAAGGGAGACTCTGATGGGACCAGTTTTTATGTAGCATTTCATGAGCAGAACTGCAGTACTGCATTCATCTGAATTATACATTGCTTAACCATAAGCTGACCCACACTTTATAGACAGAGAAAAAACATTGATCCTTTAGGTCACAGCTTGACAGCTTACCTCTTTCACTAGCTCTGTACCTAGACTTGTCTTTTTTTTCTTCAGTCTGCTTCTTTTGTAATCTGCTTGACAGATACACTGCAGTTTCTAATTGTGACAGTTAGATGTGAGTTACTTTCTGAATAACTGGGGCAAGTTTGTACAGGATTATGTGTAAGTCCATTCTCTCTTTCCTTAAGAAACCTTGTATATATATGTATACAGATCACAATATGGGGGTATCTTGCTGAACTGGAAACAAATACAGTCTTGCCTCCGCGGGTTACGGGTCTCCTGGGAGTCCCGTGAATTGCCCGATCTGCAAGCATGAATATGCACATATGCCATGCTCATCATTGCTGCTGTGGTGGGAAGCTCGCCCCAGGGCCACAGTGGGGCAGGGGCTCAGCAGTCACCGTTAGCAGTCCACAGGCGTTCCCCGGAAAGGTGCTGGCAGGGACAAACACTTGAGGGCACCTCACACCAGGACACCCAGAAGGAGAAGTGGTGGGACACCCTGGTCCTGGCACACATGGGCACGTGGGGCAGAGGGGGAAGGGGAGGCTAGCTCCTGCTGCAGTCCCTGTAGGGGAGGCTGCAGTGCTGTGGAAGCGCTTTCCCTGGGGCTACGTATGTCACCAGGAGTGCCGAGTGCTGGACATGCAGCCCCCAGGGACACAGAGCG
Source organism: Pitta sordida (assembly GCA_013390025.1). NCBI lineage: Eukaryota > Metazoa > Chordata > Aves > Passeriformes > Pittidae > Pitta > Pitta sordida. Next base: position 60,692 of record WEKX01002026.1, read on the forward strand.
CTTAGCACTTGCATTCTGCCGCAGTTAGAGCATCTATCGGCATCACCTCCCCCACCTGTAGCGATGGAAACAATAACACAAACACACACACACACACACACACACACACACACACACACACAAGCAGTCCCTACTCGCACTCCACAGGCCCTCCCCAGAAAGACGCTGGCTGGGACAAATGCTTCAGAGCACCTCATGCTGGGACACTTGGGGAGAAGCTGTGGGATGCCCTGCTCCTAGCATGGGCAGCACCATGGGAGGATACACTGCTTGTTATAAACCTTCCCCGACACATAACGTCCCTACTCGCACTCCACAGGCCCTCCCCAGAAAGACGCTGGCTGGGACAAATGCTTCAGAGCACCTCATGCTGGGACACTTGGGGAGAAGCTGTGGGATGCCCTGCTCCTAGCATGGGCAGCACCATGGGAGGATACACTGCTTGTTATAAACCTTCCCCGACACATAACCTCGCCAACACTCATTAGGGAGCGAACTGTGGCTGTCCTCAGCGAGCGAGAGGCGCCACCGCCCCCCGACCCCGCGGGGGCCTGCTCCACAAATGGCCAATTGATATTTGCTGAGAAATATTCTGGAAATCTGTGAAGACGTGAATCAGTAAGCACGAATATGCAAGGTATTACTGTACTTCCAAAATTCTGTTAGCATCAGTGAGTTGTTCCCAGTTCCGTTTTCTCTTTCAATAAGTTTCTGGAATGGCGTGCTTCAGTACCAATCCGTATAGTTGAACTGGCTGTCTTAAGAGGAGGACTGGACATGGTGAATCAATGTTTGCAGAGTACTTCAGAATTATAGGAAAATTATTCCAAATCTCAGCTTCTATTTAAACTTGCTTTATATTCAGGTTGATAATAGTGATATGCTTTGTGCACAGATATCTTCAGAATTTCCCAATTAAGGCACTCATTCAGCAAAGTAACCTAGCACAAGCTGAATGAAGAAGAGCCTCAAATAATTGAAGGCAAAATAAATAAATTGAAGGCAAATAAATAATTGAAGGCAAAATAATAGGCTAAGCTCATTCTGAAAAATGTACATGTTTCAAAAGAGCCTGATTTTTTTTTTTCTAAGCCTTTCTCTATGTCTTTGGCCATGGTTGGGGAGGGGGTGTGGGGTTTTGTTGGTTTTTTTCCTTTTTAAAATAATTCTAAGGGTGTCATGGTCAGGTTGATTGTCCTCAAGTCTGCAAGCAGTTTTTGACAAACGTTTAAGTCAGACCTCCCCTTGGCAGATGGTCTATCAGATTTCTGTGGTGCAGTGGGAGAGGTCTTTCTGTGGTCTGTACAGCACTGCAGGCTGCCATAAGAATTTGCTGTTGGAGAAGGAATTGCAAGGGGGTCAGGCCGTTATTGATAAGCATATGTAGGCTACTGAGAAAGCCAGAGTTGGGGGCCTCACACCAAGGCAGCCTGCAGAGCATTGTGCTGTTGGAAAAGCCACTCTTGTTCACATTAGAAAATCTGCCAGGAAAGAGGATAGGAAGGGAAGAAGAAAAAAATAAGTGTTATTTTGGGATTGAATGTCATTTGTACAAAGGTACAACAGGTTAAGTAGGAGAATTGCACTGAGATTATTATCCAATATTTTAACACCTTTAGGTGTTTTTGTAGATAGAAGTAAATATATTTTTCAGATGAGGTAGTTTTCCCTTCCTTTTAAAGGATCATAGTATCATAGTATTGATAAGGTAGGAAAAGACCTTGAAGGTCATCTAGTCCAACCTATAATCCAACTAAATCCTAACATCTATAACATCTGTATCATGACACTCATCACCTCATCCAGTCTGCCCTTGAACACCTCCAGGGACAGAAACTCAACCACCTCTGTGCGCAACCCATTCCAATGCTGGGTCACACTTTCAGTGAAAAGTTTGTTCCTAATGTCAAGTCTAAACCTCCCTTGCTGGAGCTTAAGATTCTGGACTATCGTTCTGTCTCCAATAGCCCAGAAGACCAACTCCTGTTTAATACCACTGAAAACAGTGTTTGCAATAGTGACATGAAGATAAAGTGAAGTAAAAATACTAGATTGTTTTTATTGAAGAAATAAATTATTTCA
>WEKX01002027.1:0-15645 GCA_013390025.1 Pitta sordida
TGACTGGGGTTACTGGGAGCCTGGGCTGGTGCAGATGTTGAGCTGGTGGCCCCGTGCTCCTCTCTGCTGGTGGCTGAGCTCCCCGTGGCCCTCGGGGAGGGTCGGGCTGCGGTGCCAGTGCTGCCCCCCATGCCAGTGGCACCCCTCTGCCAGGCCTCTGTCTCTGTGTGGCTCCTCTGTCCCAGCCTGGGCATCACCCAAAGAGGGGGTTCTGCACCCTGAGTGTCCCCCAGGGTCGTGCCCTGGGGCTGCCACCCCACCACTGCTCCTGAGCTGTGACACCGTGGCCCTCGACCATCCCTGGGGCATCTCGTGGGGACTGCCACCACCTCCCTGGCAGGGGCCAGGACCTGCCAGCTCCGAGCTCACCCGGCTGGTGCTTCCCACCCTTTTCCCATCGCTAAACTTCCTTCAGCCTCTGTCACAGCATGGAGGTCCCTGCCCTGGGAGCTCTGGTGACGCTGGGCCATCCTGGTGGCTCTGGCCGTGCTCCCTGGCATCGAGGGCACGATGCCGGAGCCGTGCAGGGATTTATCTGTTGCTAAGCAGCTTTGGAGCAGCCCTGTGTGGCACAGGGAGCGATGGCAGCAGAGGCACCGGGTGGGCAGCAGCTGGGACCCCCTGCTCTGCCAGCCACGGGTGAGTTGGATAAACCCAGGAATGATGGTTTGTTTTGGTTTTGGGTTTTTTTCCCATTGTCTCTCCTGTAATTAATCAAGGGCAGTAAATCCTTGTGACAGCATCATAACAGTGTTTGGTTTGGGAAGGAGCTGCTGGAGGAAATGTCAACGTGCCGCTTAAATAAAATTGACTGCGTGCCGCTGCTCGGCTGCCTTGGGATGGAGCTTTGTCTGGAGGGTGACGGGGAGCTGCGAGGGGGGAGAAAAAAGGCATTTCTCAGCACCTTGTGGGGAGTTAAAGGCAGCGCAGGCTTTGCCTCGGGGAGGGTTCCTGGGCGCTGTGATGGGGGTTTAGCGGGAGGGCAGCGGAGGCAGGAGTAGTTGGGGGGGGAATGGAGTGTGCCAAGGGTCCCGTCCTGGTGTGCCAAGGGGCACTGGGTGGGTGGGTGTTGGTGGAATGGGGCACTGGAGGATGGTCCGGAATCCCACTGTTCCACTGCTCTGCATTCCCTGTCTGCGGGTTGCTGTCACCTGGGAATGTGGCAATTTTGTTTAGCTTTAATTAGTTAATGAATTCAGGCTGGCCTGGGTCGCTGCAGGGATGCTGGTCCCTGTAAGGGTTTGGGGTGGGGATGGAGGATGTGGTGACCACAGGACTTGCTGGCTCTGGGTTTTCCCCAAAAGCTGCATTCCCAGACCTCCTGTCCCTCTCTTTGCCGTGGTGTGGTCGAGGGGTTGTGTGCCCAGGCTCTGGTCCCACCTCGTGGCATTACTGGGCTGTTGGAGGGTGCAGGTCTCTGTGGGAACACGGGCAGTGTGTCCTGTGTCTCACCTGTGCTTCCCTTGGGACTGTCCCGCTGTCCCATCCCCTGATCCGGGACTATTCCAGGTGTCCAGGGGAGCCCCAGGCCGAGGCAGCTCAGCTCTGCTTCCCTCCTTCCTGTTTTCGAAGCAAAGCCCCAACAGGGACTGTCCCATGAAGCAATTCCCAGTTTTGCCTGGACTTTCTCACACAATTTTCACGTGAGACGAAACAAAGGACAGAATGTCGGGATTTGAGAGAATTCTGGTGTGTGGGACCCTCTGGGGCTGGGCTGCCCTCCTGGCCCTCCCTGTGACCTGATTCTCTGGCAGTGCCACACAGCTGCTCCAGCAGATATTTTGGGGCTGTTTCCACCTTGTTTTTTCCCCTCTCTGCAGGTGAATCCACCAGGACCAAATCCCACCTGGTGCTGGAGGACAGTGACACCCGCTGCCTGCCTGGGCAGCTCTGTGATCCTCCAGCCACGGGAATGTCGTGCCATGAGACCCAGGGAATGGTGTGGGGTGTGTGTGGCACCTGTGCCAGGCAGAGCTCCTTTTCCTGGGGAAGCCAGAGCCTGGATGTTGAGGGATGCCCAGGGCAGAGCTGGAGGTGGGGTACCAGGTGCCTGCTCAGGACCTGGGCTCCTCTGTGCTTTGCAGACCCTCCCGAGTGCCAGCTGTGAGCCCTGGGGCCGGAGCAGGGCAGGATTTGGCCATGAGGGACTTGTGAGGTGGTAGAAACTGTCCCTGTGAGCCGGGAGAGATTCCCAGCCAGACTAGGTGTTTGGGAACACTGAGTGATGAGGGGACACAGCTCTGTCCTGGCACATCCCGGCCTCCTGCATTGGCTCCTCTCCCTGCTCACCTGAGGGGTCCCCGTGTGTCCTTGTCACCCCAAAATGTCCCTCTTCCCCCCGGCAATGAGCCTGGGGAGCCCCGTCAGCCAATCCCATCCTCGTATCCCATTTTCCCATCCCCGGAGCGTAAATCCGCCCTGTGCCCGTGTTCAAACCCCACCATCCCGAGGGCAGGATCACGTCAGGATCCACTCCAGTTCCAAACCTCCTCCCCGTGATGCCACACCAGAATAACCTCCTGCTTGGCACCCGAGTTGGGGTTGGTCGGGGTCTGGCCGCTGCCTCCGCCTCGCTCGTGTGGCGAGTGAACGGCCGAGCCCTCCAAACCCGCTCCTCTCGCGGCACATTAATCACATTAGGCTTTGTCAATGCAAAAATTACCTCATCATTGGCACTGGCAGGTGGTGGAGAGCAGCAGACTTATTCAATATTTAAGAAAGCTGCATTGCAGAGCTGAGAAGGCTGGAGAGAAATAGGTTGCCTGTGTCAGTGTCTTTGCTGGTGGAGACAATCTCTGCAGGCATCGGGTGGGAAGTGTTGAGCTCCCCGTAAAGCCCCGAGTGTTGCACCGGGGAGCCTGGAAAATACGGAATTTTCCTCTTTTCTACCCCGGTTTGTGATTTCCGGGTGGTTAATGTGGTGTGTTTGGGCAGTTCTGGGATGGTCTCTGCAGTTTGGGGGTGGCTTTGGGTCCTGCCTGGGACAGCTCCGTGTCCTTCCTGGCACTCTGGAGCGGGATGGGCTCATGCCATGGGGCTCCTGCTGCCTTTCTCTGCTCGTGTGGGAATTCCAGAGGGTCAGAGGGACCTGCTGGCCGCTGATGCTGCACCTGCCACCTTTTGGGTGCTGGAGATGTGCCCGAGTCGGCAGCTCCTGGTCGGGAGCAGTGACGGCAGCACGGAGGGATCCGTGGAGGGCCTTCGATCCCCTTTTATCCACCACGAGCACGTCCGTGGGGCTCCGGCATCCCGGTCTAATGGAGCGGCGTGATCCGAGTCATGTGGCCCTTCCTTGAGGCCAGGAATTCAGGCCTTGCTGCTATTCCTGGCTCTTCCCTCGATGCTCCACTTTGGCCTCAGCCGGAATCCAGCGGAGAACCCGGAGCAGCCGGCGGGACAGGGGAGCTCCTCCTGGGGACAGGAGCGACTCCAAGGCCCTCTGGGCTCAGCCAAACCCTGGAAGCTCTTGGCAGCTCCTTAGTTTGGGGTATTTCTCTTTCATTGACCAAACGTTGCCACATCCCATCGATCCCCGCTCGGACGGCCGGGATTTGGTGGAGGGGGGAGGAAATAGGGCCCCGTGAGCTGTTGTTCTGTTCTTTGCCATGTGCTGAAAACGCAGCACGGAGCATTAGGGCGGCCGGGGGTAGTTGCTGGAAGTAATGCAAAGTAGATCTTCCCCATCTATTATTTATGGGAGGAGGAAAGGGTTGTGTTTTCCTTCAGGAGCTGTCCCCGGGCTCGGCTCCATCCGCAGCAAAGCCAAACCTCTCTATTATTTAGCAGAAAGTTCTAGTTGGGGAAAGAAGTTTTCCTGCCCTTTTCTGAGCGCTGGTGGTCGCTTTATCCTCCTCACTAGGAAAAAACAGGGATTCTGTTCCCCCATTTTCCCCTGTGACAGAGGTGGGGTGGACACTCCTGCCCCACATGACCTTGGCCAGGATATTTATCCCCCCCTCCACATCCCCTTAAAAATCCCCAGTGGCATCACAACGCCGCCCTCCCTGCCAGAGCCCCCCAGTAAATCCGTGCCCACCCCACGAGCCCCCCGGGCAGTGCCAGGACCCCTCGTTCCCGGCGGGGATTTGCTGCTGCACTGCGGATGGTGGAGGTGGCGGTGGGGACTTAAATGAACAATTTGCTTATTTAACTGACCTTGTTAATCAGAGCCTTCTGGTTTGGCACGGGAATCGGTGCTGTGTGGAACCAGCAGAGCACTAATTACCCACGTGCTTCACTTCCCTTTTTTTTTCCCTCCCCCTCCAAAATGTTTTCCTGGACGCGTAAGTTTTGTTGGAGCCAAGGTGAGCTTGGAATCTCTGCTTCCTCAAGGACTGGTGGAGACACCCCTGCAGTGTTGCAGAGAGGGAAGCGGATGATGGGAGTGATGTGTTTTCCCCCTTTTTTGCTGGGTTTTATGGGTTTTCGTGGCTCAGAGCTCGTGATTTCTGTGGGGCAGCTTTGCCACCTCCCGTTTTCCACCTTCTCCTTGGGGAAACCTCCCCAGTGCCTCCATTGGAGTTTTACTGGAGCGCCTTCAGAGGTGCATTTCCCAGTTTGTGCTGAGCTGGATTGTGCTGAGCTCTCAGCTATGGATTTGACATCAATTTGTATTTTAATAAAAATTTCAGTTTTTTTGAAAGGAGAAGGGTTAAATAACCTGTTGGGGATGAGCGGACAGACCACTGTGCTCCCTCAGGCAAAATCTTCCATAAACCCAAATGAAAAACGAGGAGTTTTGTTCTGGGGGAATGTGGGTTTGGGAATGACTTTGGGGGAGAAAGTTCCCTGGTCTGTAGATGTTTCTCTGAAATGAAACACCCTCCTCCCTGGCAACTCCGAAGCCTCATAATTAATGGGAGGTCGGGTATCTCAGGATGTTAATTACATCAGTGCTGAGCGTGGCTCTGCTCCCTCCCAGGAGAGGGGCTGGTTGTAGGATCCCGTGTCTCTTACACAATATCAGCCCCCAAAGGAACATTTCTGCTCCAAATCCTCTTCAGGCCAAAAATAAACCTTCTCCCGCTGTGACTTTTGGGGATTTTTCTTCTTCTTCCCCAACAGCCCGGCTGGAAGCTCCAGGTTACCTTCCTCGGGAGCCAAGTGACCGCCTTCCCTGCTGTGCCAGCTCGGTGCCTGTCCCTCGGGGCTCCGGTGTCCCCAGAGGCGCAGCCCGGGTCCCCTCGGGGCCGGCGATGACGGACGCGGTGCTGGGTGGCAGCTCCGACCCGTGGATGTGCCCCAGCGACAGGACCATGTCCCTCCGAGCCAGGTGAGAGGAGGGGGCTGGGGGGGGGACACCAGGGGATGTCAGCAGCTGGGTTTGGGCTGGTTGTACGGGAACGTTTGGTTGTGTCACCTCCTCAACCCCCCCGAGAGAGTGGGGACAGGGCTGGGGTGGGCAAGGGCACGGTGCTGGTGAGGAGGTGTCCGTCTGTTGCTGTTGTCTCCAGAAGGGATCAGGATGGACAGTGGTGCTGGTGAGAAGATGTCAGTCTGTCCTGGTGTTCTCCAGAAGGGTCAGGATGGACCGTGGAGACCACCAGGACAGAGACACCTCCTCATCAGCACCAAAGGGGTCAGGATGGACAGTGGTGCTGGTGAGATGTCCGTCTGTCCTGCTGTTCTCCAGAAGGGTCAGGATGGACAGTGGTGCTGGTGAGGTGTCCGCCTGTCCTGCTGTTCTCCCGAGGGGTCAGGATGGACAGTGGTGCTGNGACAGTGGTGCTGCACCCAGGTCCCTGCCCGGGCTGGGTGGGTGCTGGTAACACCCCTGGGTGTGTTGGGTTTGCTTGCCAGGATGTTTGGAGGTGATTTTCTGGGATCCCCAGGGAGGGGACACTGCTGGGGACTGCCACCTCGAGGTGGGGAGAGCTCTGGCTGTGCTCATCCCTGCGCTCACCTAATCCTTATTCCCTCTTTTTCTTGCATTCCCCAGCAGCGAGAAGGAGCAGTAAGTACATCCCTTGCTTTTTGTGTTAATTATTCCTCTTTACCTGCTACTCTGAGAGAGCAAGAAAAACTTTGTTTCAGATGCCAAAAAAAAATTGGTTTAAGTTTGGGAAGCGTTTCCCAGGGTTTTGTAATGAATTTAAGGTTCAAGACTGTGTGGGTCTGTTCAATCCAGGTGGGCAAACATCCCTGAAAAGTCTTTAGAGGAGCAGAAAAATGGGAATATGAGGGACACTGGCCTTTGGCACCCTTGGCTGTCCCATTCTGGGTGGCAGAGGTTACCCTGGCACCAGGTGATCCCTGCTGGGAGAAAGGATCCTTGGAAATGATGTTAGAGGAGGAAACATTCCCCATAAACCCCCCAGCCACTCCTGCCCTGGTGCTGCAGCTCCCTGGCAAACCTGGTGTTCCCCAGTGGAGAGGAGGGTGAAAATCAGCTGTGCTGCTGGAAACACGGGAACAACGGGAATATTTTCACAAAGGGAACTTTTGGGAAATGAATGTTTCCACATGAAACCCTCCAAAATGGAGATGGAAGGTTTCATGTGGGGGGTGGAGGCTCTTTGGAGATAGAAGGGATTTGGAGGATGGGGAGAAGGGATCGTTCCCATCTTTGGGCTTTGGGAGTTGGAGGATGAGAACGGATTGTTCCCCTGGTTTTGATTTGGGAATTGAAGGACGAGGAGAAGGGATCATTCCCTCCTTTGGGAGTTGGAGGATGAAGAGAACGGATTGTTCCCCGCTTTGGGAGCTAGAGGATGAGGAGAAGGGATCGTTCCCTCTCTTGGCTTTGGGAATTGGTCCCTGGCTGTTCCCAGCCCTCACATGTTTGATCTCTGGGTGGATCCCTGTTCCCCCAGGCTCCCCTCCGGCTGGGGCGGCCAAGCCGAGCGGCAGCGCAAGGGCGAGGAGCTGACGGACGAGGAGAAGGAGATCATCAACCGAGTCATCGCCCGCGCCGAGAAGATGGAGGAGATGGAGCAGGAGCGTATCGGGTAAGGGCAGAGGGGCCAGAGGGACCCCGGGCGCATCGGGTAAAGATGGAGGGGCCGGAGGGACCCCAGGCCGGTGCCACCAGAGGAAGCTCCTGCTTGGCTGCTTTCCTGGGAAGCAGCTACTGCACTGCAGTGTTTCTCCTGAAAGGAGCCTGCAGGGGATCTTTGGGCCTCGGCCAGGAGGAACCTGTGTGCGGGGAGGGAGGGCCAGGGATTTCTGGGCTCATCCAGCTTTTCGCAGCCTGAGAGGGGATCGTTGGTAGCATCTCCCTTGGTGAAGCTGCCTGTCCAGGGGCCTGTGGGTGTGGGCAAAGCTGTGGAGCTTCAGGAGGGGGTTTGGCTTGTTTTGGGAATGCAGACACGGGGATGCATCCTCTCAGTCCCTCCTGCCAGCCCGAAAGGAGCTCAGTGGGTCGGAGTGGTGCTCAGGGCTGGCCACGTGCTGGGACCAGCTCCTGGAGGGTCTGGGGGTGCTGGGGACATCCCTGGTGCCCCCTCAGAGGTGAGATGTGCAGGAAAGGAAACGTGAGCCCATCTCCCCTTCCTGGGCAAAGGTGCCAGGGGAAAGGATGGTGGTGAGGTGTCAACTTGCTCTGCTGGGGCTGGTTTGTCAGAGGGGGATCTCCATCCTGTCAGGGTTATGGATATCATATATATATATCTCATATATTGTCAGGCAGCACATTGTTTGCCTTATGGAGGAGCAGTTTCTCTTTGCTGAGTTTAGGCACCCATGGCTTTTTTTTTTTCCCTTGGAGGTGAAATCCTCAGGCCCAGGCAGGAATTGTGCTCTCCACGGCTCTGGGAATGCCAAAGCCCCTCTCACAGCTCAGGGGCACTTTTGTTACCCCTTAAATACTGAGAGTGTTTGTAGTGCAGCCACGGGTCGCTGTGACTGCAGCCTGCGACCTCCAGAGTGGTGGATTTATTCCCTAATTCTCTAGAAATCCTCAGTTAGGAGGGGTCTGGCAGGTTTTGCCTGGGCAGAGGTTGTTTTCACTGCCCAGACTTGGTGTTGAGAGTCACTCCCTGTCTTGGCATCCCCTCGTGTTTCAACACACTCAGCACTTCCCTCGCCCGTTTCTTTTGGCACGAACCAGGTGAAAGCAGCTATGAATGGTGGTGATTCATTCCCCCCCCTTAAAAAGTGCTTACAAACAGCATTTCCTCTGCTCTGCCCGTTCGCAGCCCTGTAAGAATGACTCTCCAACGCGCTGCTCTTTGGATCGGGCATAAATCATCTCTGGGAGGAGAAGGGGGGAGAGATTTATTTCTCCTCGTGCAGCTGTTCGCCAGCCTGCACCGAGCGGAGTCGGAGGAGGTTTGGCTCATCCTCATTCATGAAAAGCCGGGAATGCTGGAATGCTGCTCCCAGCCCTGCGAGGAGGCGCGGCGGGAGCCGTGCCAGCCCCTTTGTGTTTGTTGGCTCGGACGACAAAGAGCTGTGGGATGTTGAGCTCCAGGAATGTGGGACAGCGCCCGGCTCAGCCTGGGACGGAATCAGCTCGGACCTTATCCAGGAGAGCTGCTTATATTACAAAATAATCCCCTGGGTGTCCCTCGGGCTGCTCGAGGGAGCTGCTCCTGGAAAGCCCGGTTTTCTGGGATTTTCTGTTCCTGGTAAGGGGGGAAAAAAAAATCCATGAAAATTTGCCTGGAGAAGCTGCTCCATCCCTGGAGGTGTTCAAGGGGCTTGGGGAAACCTGGGCTAGTGGAAAGGGGGGTGGAACTGGGTGTTGAGGTCCCTTCCAACCCAAACCGTTCCATTATTCCATGAAAACACTGGTTTGGTTGATAGGAGGCGCAGCTCCCTTGGAATGGGAATATGTGGGGAATATTCCAAAAGGGGAATATGTGGGGAATACTTGGAGTTGCCTCAGTAAAAGGCTGAGTTTGAGGGATTCATCTGAGCTTTATCTTTAACACTTGAGCGATCCTGAGTCCNAGCCGAGCGGCAGCGCAAGGGCGAGGAGCTGACGGACGAGGAGAAGGAGATCATCAACCGAGTCATCGCCCGCGCCGAGAAGATGGAGGAGATGGAGCAGGAGCGCATCGGGTAAGGACGGAGGGGTCGGAGGGACCCCGGGCGCATCGGGTAAGGGCGGAGGGACCAGAGGGACCCCGGGCCAGTGCCACCAGAGGAAGCTCCTGCTTGGCTGCTTTCCTGGGAAGCAGCTACTGCACTGCAGTGTTTCTCCTGAAAGGAGCCTGCAGGGGATCTTTGGGCCTCGGCCAGGAGGAACCTGTGTGCGGGGAGGGAGCTGGGCCAGGGATTTCTGGGCTCATCCAGCTTTTCGCAGCCTGAGAGGGGATCGTTGGTAGCATCTCCCTTGGTGAAGCTGCCTGTCCAGGGGCCTGTGGGTGTGGGCAAAGCTGTGGAGCTTCAGGAGGGGGTTTGGCTTGTTTTGGGAATGCAGACACGGGGATGCATCCTCTCACTCCCTCCTGCCAGCCCGAAAGGAGCTCAGTGGGTCTGAGTGGTGCTCAGGGCTGGCCACGTGCTGGGACCAGCTCCTGGAGGGTCTGGGGGTGCTGGGGACATCCCTGGTGCCCCCTCAGAGGTGAGATGTGCAGGAAAGGAAACGTGAGCCCATCTCCCCTTCCTGGGCAAAGGTGCCAGGGGAAAGGATGGTGGTGAGGTGTCAACTTGCTCTGCTGGGGCTGGTTTGTCAGAGGGGGATCTCCATCCTGTCAGGGTTATGGATATCATATATATATATCTCATATATTGTCAGGCAGCACATTGTTTGCCTTATGGAGGAGCAGTTTCTCTTTGCTGAGTTTAGGCACCCGTGGCTTTTTTTTTTTCCCTTGGAGGTGAAATCCTCAGGCCCAGGCAGGAATTGTGCTCTCCACGGCTCTGGGAATGCCAAAGCCCCTCTCACAGCTCAGGGGCACTTTTGTTACCCCTTAAATACTGAGAGTGTTTGTAGTGCAGCCACGGGTCGCTGTGACTGCAGCCTGCGACCTCCAGAGTGGTGGATTTATTCCCTAATTCTCTAGAAATCCTCAGTTAGGAGGGGTCTGGCAGGTTTTGCCTGGGCAGAGGTTGTTTTCACTGCCCAGACTTGGTGTTGAGAGTCACTCCCTGTCTTGGCATCCCCTCGTGTTTCAACACACTCAGCACTTCCCTCTCCCGTTTCTTTTGGCACGAACCAGGTGAAAGCAGCTATGAATGGTGGTGATTCATTCCCCCCCCTTAAAAAGTGCTTACAAACAGCATTTCCTCTGCTCTGCCCGTTCGCAGCCCTGTAAGAATGACTCTCCAACGCGCTGCTCTTTGGATCGGGCATAAATCATCTCTGGGAGGAGAAGGGGGGAGAGATTTATTTCTCCTCGTGCAGCTGTTCGCCAGCCTGCACCGAGCGGAGTCGGAGGAGGTTTGGCTCATCCTCATTCATGAAAAGCCGGGAATGCTGGAATGCTGCTCCCAGCCCTGCGAGGAGGCGCGGCGGGAGCCGTGCCAGCCCCTTTGTGTTTGTTGGCTCGGACGACAAAGAGCTGTGGGATGTTGAGCTCCAGGAATGTGGGACAGCGCCCGGCTCAGCCTGGGACGGAATCAGCTCGGACCTTATCCAGGAGAGCTGCTTATATTACAAAATAATCCCCTGGGTGTCCCTCGGGCTGCTCGAGGGAGCTGCTCCTGGAAAGCCCGGTTTTCTGGGATTTTCTGTTCCTGGTAAGGGGGGAAAAAAAAATCCATGAAAATTTGCCTGGAGAAGCTGCTCCATCCCTGGAGGTGTTCAAGGGGCTTGGGGAAACCTGGGCTAGTGGAAAGGGGGGTGGAACTGGGTGTTGAGGTCCCTTCCAACCCAAACCGTTCCATATTCCATGAAAACACTGGTTTGGTTGATAGGAGGCGCAGCTCCCTTGGAATGGGAATATGTGGGGAATATTCCAAAAGGGCAATATGTGGGGAATACTTGGAGTTGCCTCAGTAAACGGCTGAGTTTGAGGGATTCATCTGAGCTTTATCTTTAACACTTGAGCGATCCTGAGTCCCGCCGCCGGTGCTGCTGCAGACGAACCTCCTCGTGCCTGAAATCCCTCCCGATCCTGTTCCCTCCGTCTCCTGCCCTCTGGTGTCCCCTCCGCCGTATCCTCAGTCCCTGCTCAGCCCGGCTGGGAACAAATCGATGCCGCTGGTCGAGGTGTTGTTTGTGGAATTGGACTTTGTGTCAGAAGCAGCTCAAATTAATCCAGTGAAAGGGTATTTTTAGCGCCGAGGGTGGAAGGAGCCCGTGGGATACGTGAGCTGGATGCTGAGGAGGATTGTAGGACAAGGGACACTTCGAGTGGGGGGTGGTGGTTTGTTTTTTGGCTGGGTCGTTGTCTCACGGCGCAGAGAAGGATAAATAGGAGCCGAAATCATCTTAAACATGACACAGCAAGAGCTGGAGTTGCTGAAGGACTTTCCAGCTGCTGGGGTGAGGAGGATAATCCTCTGTGCTGGTCGAGGGACACTTGTTTGGCAGAGGGATTTAGAGATCCACGTTGGCAGGGAGGGATCCATCCTTAGCCCAGCTCCCTCCCTGCTTGGCCTGGCTCCTGCCCAGGGGGTCTCGGTGCCAAATCCAGGGATTTGGTGGGGGGGGGGGATGCTCCTCCAGCTGCAATCCCTGAGGAGCCTGTTCCTCCCAGCTGCCACAGGAGCACCTGCAGGCGCTAATTGACTCCATTATGCATCTATAATTGGGTGCCATCAATTACACACCGGGGCTGCTCCGCCGCCTAATGAGTTCCAGCAGGCTCTTGGCATTGAGGGAAAGATCCAAAACCACCCCAAGTTAGGAATTGATATTTCTGGAGCTGCTTCTCCCGGGGGTGAGGTGACAGGGGGAGTTTAGTGGGGTTTTTTTAACCTAAAAATCCTTCCTCTCCAATTTGCAAGCCTGTAAAGTAATACCCCTCCTGGAACACCTGGACTTCTCATTCCATTCTCGTTCCTGCACGAGCATGGAGTGAGAGACTTGGAAAACCACCTTCCTTCCATGGTGAGGCCTCAGCATCCAGTTTCTCAACTGGAGAATCCCCAGTTGGGATTTACCTTCAGTTACCTGCGGACTTGGAGGGGAGGAGAACAGCTTCCCGTTTTCCACCCCCATTTTGATTGTTTTCTTTAATCTGTGGCTTGGCTGCTTTTCTTGTCTCTTTCGTGTCATTAAAATCAGCCTTAATTTAGCATTCAGCCCTTTAAGGCACACGCTTTCCCCACGGAGGGGAGGCACTGCCGCATTTTGGAGGCACTCGGTGACCTCCTTTGTGTTCTCCTGGAACGCGAGAATGTGGTTTTTGGTGGCTGGTGCTGAGGAGCACCTGGCTCGCGGTGCCCTGGTCCTTCCTCACGGATCAGCTCCTTCTCCCCCCCCCATTTGCGGCGCTGAATGTCCTCCCTGACGCAACTCAAAGCCCATTAAGCCCGTCTTTAACTTTCCGAGCGGTGATGAATATTTAAACACGACAAACTCTCGTGTGCCTGCCCCCGCTGTTAAAGTCTTGTTTCTCGCGATCAGCAGCACTTAATTCCGTGTCTCTCCATCCCTGGTGCGGGAGGAAACGCTGATGCTGCAGCACCGAGTGTTCCACGGGATCGTTTAGGCTGGAAAACACCTCCAAGGCCGTCAAATCCAACCATAAACTGCCAAACCAACTCCAGAAGTTTCATTCCGTCTTGGGATGAGCCCAGCCCGAGGTCACCCCTCATCCCTGTGGGTCCCTTTCCCTGCCCCATCCCACGGGAGATGTTCGCAGCTCTCCCGTGTCCCTGAGCCTTTCCCGCCCTCTCCAGAGCTCCGGGAGCACCCAGGGACATCCCCACCAGCCCTCACCACCCTGGGGTCTCTCCCACCCCGTATTTATGGGGCTGGGTGATTAATTTATCCCCGAGGGTCTGTTTTATTGCCGTTATCTCAGGTGCACATGGAGCATTTCAGATGCAGCCGCTCCTATCTCGCTCCTGTCAGGGATGATCCGTATTTCTTTGGAGGATGATGGATGTTCTCCTGCTCCACGGGGCTGGCCAGGCAGCTCCCTGCCACCAGCTTCAGTCCCTCCTCTGCTGTCTCTTTCCCCCCCTTGTTTTAACGATTTTAAGGATATTTCCTTCTCTTTGAAGTGGGTCCTACAGGGGCACTTGGGGAGGGAGATGTTGCCATAGCCCGGGAGACGTGGAAGGGAAGGGGATGAACTCCAGGCTGCATTGTGGGCAATAAAAATCCTAAAGGAATTGTATCTGGGGCAGAGAAAAGCTTTGGGAAAGGCAGGAATTGTGGCAGGAGCAGGGCTTGGTTGGTGGGAGAACCGTGTGGGAATGGGGCTCTGGAAGTGCTGGGCTGGTTTCTCCCACTTATCTCCCTCATCAGCAGCTTCCACCCCCTTTCCCAGGGTTTCTTTCTGCCCAGGTTTCACCCCAGGATTTAAAATTTAACTTTTTATCTCTCCCAGTGGCGTTTGAATCGGGAGGGGAAAAAAAAATCCTCCGATTTCTCCTTCTTGAAGGGATGTTTTAATTAAGAAAATGTGCTTTGCTTGCAACTGGTGCCACAGGTGTGTTCTGGCTGCTCCCAAACCCACTTCTGCTCAATGAGAGGCTGGCAGAGATTTTTATTTTTTTTTNTTGTGCTTTGCTGCTTGGGAAAAAAAAAAAAAAGTGGGTTTTTCTCCTCCCCAAAGTTCCCCCTGGTGAGGTGGGAATGACACGCTGTGACAAAAGCTCGGTGTCGTTTGCTGGTGGGGGTGGATTAATTTGATTTCGACGTGAAATGCTCGGGGAACAGCCGGTTTCCAGGGTTTTCTGTGGTTGGGGGGGGGGTTTGTGGGATGGTGCAGCTCTGCTGGAGTCGCTGGGAATCCATTGTTGGATCTTCCCATGGAGTTTGGGAAGGGCAGGAATGGACACTCACATCTCATGGCTCCATCCCATGGGGTTTGGGTTGGGAGGGACCTTCCATCTCCTCTCATTCCATCCGATCCATCCCACCTTCCCCCAGACCAGGCTGCTCCATTCCCCCCATCCAGCGCCCGCAGCACCTTCTCCATGGAGTGGAAAAGCACCAGCTCTCCCCTCGCCGTGGCCCAGGGATGTTATTTTTCCACCCAAGCAGACCCAGAGCGGCTGGATTTAGAGCTGCCGCGGGTGCTGGAGGCTGAAGGAACCTGTGAACTCCTCCATCTGCCGTCTGGTGGAGCCGTGAAAACACGGATTCCTCCCCACTGCTGCCTCCGTCTGGCTCTGCGGCTGCCCACCCAGCCCAGCAATCCCAGCAATCCCACCTTCCCACCGGGAATGGGCTCTGCAGGTCCATGAGGAGCTGGAGGAGAGGAGTGGGAGATTCCCTGGTGGGATTTGGCCGAGCTGATGGCTCCAGCCTGGAGGGAGAGGGTGTGACAGTGTGGCTTGGGCTGGATAATGGATGTGGAGGCACAGATCCGTGTGTCCCCGTGTGGGATTGATTTGGTGGCTGGGGCAGAGCTTTGAGATGCTCCTGGTGACTGCAGGGAGGGATTGAGGAGCTGGGATGGGCTGCACATCCCACGGGGCTTTATTTTAGGAAGAAATTCTTCCCTGGGAGGGTGGGCAGGCCCTGGCACAGGGTGCCCAGAGAAGCTGTGGCTGCCCCNCATTGTTGGATCTTCCCATGGAGTTTGGGAAGGGCAGGAATGGACACTCACATCTCATGGCTCCATCCCATGGGGTTTGGGTTGGGAGGGACCTTCCATCTCCTCTCATTCCATCCGATCCATCCCACCTTCCCCCAGACCAGGCTGCTCCATTCCCCCCATCCAGCGCCCGCAGCACCTTCTCCATGGAGTGGAAAAGCACCAGCTCTCCCCTCGCCGTGGCCCAGGGATGTTGTTTTTCCACCCAAGCAGACCCAGAGCGGCTGGATTTAGAGCTGCCGCGGGTGCTGGAGGCTGAAGGAACCTGTGAACTCCTCCATCTGCCGTCTGGTGGAGCCGTGAAAACACGGATTCCTCCCCACTGCTGCCTCCGTCTGGCTCTGCGGCTGCCCACCCAGCCCAGCAATCCCAGCAATCCCACCTTCCCACCGGGAATGGGCTCTGCAGGTCCATGAGGAGCTGGAGGAGAGGAGTGGGAGATTCCCTGGTGGGATTTGGCCGAGCTGATGGCTCCAGCCTGGAGGAGAGGGTGTGACAATGTGGCTTTGGCTGGATAATGGATGTGGAGTCACAGATCCGTGTGTCCCCGTGTTGGGATTGATTTGGTGGCTGGGGCAGAGCTTTGAGATGCTCCTGGTGACTGCAGGGAGGGATTGAGGAGCTGGGATGGGCTGCACATCCCACGGGGCTTTATTTTAGGAAGAAATTCTTCCCTGGGAGGGTGGGCAGGCCCTGGCACAGGGTGCCCAGAGAAGCTGTGGCTGCCCCTGGATCCCTGGGAGTGTCCAAGGCTTGGAGCCACCTTGGGATGGTGGAAGGTGCCCCTGTCCATGGCAGGGGGTGAAGTTAAGCTTTAAGATCCCTCCCACCCCAAAACATTCTGCAATTGCATGATTTTACTGCTGCTATTTTTATTTTAGGGTTTTTTTTTGCTGCTCTTCCTTTATCCAGCTTTTCCCCTTGCAATGCTGGACACCACAGCAGGGAGCACACGGAGGCTCAGGNTTGTTCCAGTTTCTATAATAAGTTTGTTTGGGCTTGCAGATTTCCAAGGGGAAGCTGCTTTTTGCTCGGAGCT
>WEKX01002028.1:0-11506 GCA_013390025.1 Pitta sordida
ATCCAGAACCCCAAACCTGTTCTCTAGTGGTAATTCATAGGGTGGCATCTGGAATGGTGTTGGTGGACAGGAGAGGATGCCTTACCCCCATGGGAGGAGACNGCGGTTGCCCAAGTCCCCCCACAGTTGCCCAAGCCCCTAGCAGTTAACATCCCTGTTTGCTTGCCCCTGATCACTGTGCTCCCAGGAGAGTTAATGGTTTAAGTACCCACAGGTGGAAAGTCTTGGCTGCCCAGGCATTCCCGGGCAAAAAGCCCCACAAGTTCAAGCGGCCGGTGATGGCCCCTTGGCATGGTGAGTCCCAGGACATATTCTTCTGATTGAAAGCACGTGATGCCTGTGCTGAGAACTCATCAAGGGAAAGGCTGCTGAAGTAGCTCTACAGTCATTGATTCAATCAGAAGTTTGATAGACGAGGAGCTTTCTGTAACCTATTTTATTTTACTATTTTTTTTTACTAATTTTTACTAATATTTTACTTCCAGACCTTACCAGCTATACAAAGAATTTTTTCCTCTTGCAGCCTGTTTGTGCTGTATAACTGGGACTCAATCTCACAGATTGTATGAAACCCTTCACATATCAGCGACAGAAAGAGGAGAAAGGGCCAAAAGAAAACCTTGTCAGAGAGAGGTATATCTGTGACGTCGTAGTGCTTTAGAAATCTTCAAGACAGTTGTTATCTGTGAGCATAACACGCTGGGGATGATCTCCCCTGGTGCAAAATGCTGTTGATATAGCACAGGACAACCAAACACTGGAAATGCATAGATTTGTTTACAGCATTTTTAGGGTCTAGTGTCTTGTTAGGCAAGTTCATGAATCTCTACAATCTGAATCAATCTGATAGCTGGTGTTCTTTCGTCTGAAAAGTACCTGTTTAGTCGTCTTGCTCAGTTTAAACTTAATGTGTGCTTGAATTACTTGTTTCTGTTATTTCCTAGCTTTTGAGAGTTTGGCTTTGTTAACTTGAAAATGTGGTATGAGTGAATACGAAGTTGTGATTCTGACTACCTAAGTCATCTTTGGCCCACTATTTACATTTTTGCTGCAGAGTTTTTTTTTATTTGTATATTAAAGATATTAATCTTTCGGGCGTTGCCAAGTATTTTTAAACACTTGGTATCTTAATTTCCTAAATAAAAAATGTCATCCAGGTTGTGAATTGCAAGTATTCTGTTATTCCTAGTTTCCTAACTTGCATTTTTTCAGTGATCTATTTGTCATGGATCATATTCATTAGAAACAAGGGAGTAAAACCAATCTTTTTTTTTTTCTCTACTACCACTCTTGTTTCTGCAGTATGTACGTGTGTCCTTTGACACAAAGCCTGACCTTCTTCTGCATCTGATGACCAAAGAATGGCAACTTGAGCTCCCCAAACTTCTCATCTCTGTTCATGGGGGCCTTCAGAATTTTGAACTTCAGCCAAAACTCAAACAAGTCTTTGGGAAAGGCCTGATTAAGGCTGCTATGACAACTGGAGCATGGATATTCACTGGAGGAGTAAACACAGGTAAAACAACATTGAGATAAAAGCAGTGGCATGTAAGAGACATAATCATAGAAAAAAAAGTAGGACTGATGAGATTAAGAAGTCATTCTGTGTTTTATTTTATTAGTAGTTTCTGTCATATGTGAAAACTAGAAAAGACCAAGTTCATACCAGCCTGGCAGCTGGTATAGAACAGAATAAAAGGTTTACTAAAGTATTAAACGCACACTCTGGAGGTGAAAGTAAAGTCTCATGTGAGGCAATTACATTAGTATTGCCAGTGAATACTATATAAAATCAGCCATAAGCTGCAGGTAAGGACTCCTGACTAAAGAAGTCAAACTCCTGGTGCACAAAACAGAAAACATATTCATCCAAAAAAAGACCCTTATTTTATCTTATAAGATGACCTGAATTATGAAAGGAAAAAGTGTTCTGGGTCTTGGATGTGGCAGAAAACTTTTTCCTTACTTGTAGAGAACTTGACCTAATTTTTTGGTACTACTCTTTCAACAAGAGCAATGTCATTGCCATTTCTGTTCAGAGAACATCTGTATGGGTGTCCTAATGACACAAGATAGCAGCTGGTCCAATGTTGCTTGTAGACAGCATGTTAAGTTTTAGGAATAAGCTGCAAAATATATGTCCCTAGACAAAACCATTTGATATTGACTTCTCAGTTATCCTCCCTGAAGGAGGTAAAAAGGAGGAGGAGAGATACAGGGGAAAGTCAAAGAGTTCTAATGTAGATAAATAGCAGAATCACAGAATATTCTGAGCTGGAAGGGACCCACAAGGATCATCGAGTCCAACTCTTGAACGGCACCACTGCCTCCCTGGCGGGAATCAAACCCCTGGTCTCCTGCATGAGAGATGTGGACACTCACCACTGTGCGAAAGTGGAAACGCAAAAAGTTATGAGCTAAAACATATAAACATATACTTATAAATTCTTATGTCATTCTAATTTGCCGCAGTAGCAAAACTGTATTTTTTTACTTTAGAGTGTATCTTCTTAGTGTCTCTGGAAAACAATGTAATTGTACTGTCATGTGTTAATTTTAATGCACTGTAGGTCAACTCCTACGTATTTAAATATAAATGCCTAGTAGATGTCTTGGGCTTCTTAGTTTCCAGAACACATAAAATTTAAAACAATATTCAGTTTTATCACAACAGCAATAGCTTGGTATCATAGAATATGCTGAGTTGGAAGGGACCCACAAGGATCAAAGAGTCCAACTCCTCGCCCTGCACAGGACAGCCCCAAAAATTGTCACCATGCGTCACGGCATTGTCCAAACACTCTTGAACTCTGGAAGGCTTGTTGCTTAAAGCAAAGAAGAGACATAGCTTCTGGAGAGTTAGATAAATAGACATACTTGCGTGTATGTAATATGCCCCATATCTCAAAACAAGAACTGAATCGGCTTAATGTTGACCTGTGATCGTAATGTTAGTTGCCAGATACTCTTGTAGTGATGATGGCAAAGACAGATAAAAAATTTACGTTAAATGTACATTAGAAAAATGTGCTTACTATGCACTTAATCAGTGCATGACCACAGAAGCTGTAGAAATCAAAATACAGACATTTCATTAAAAAAGGACAGACTATGTAACATTTGCATTTGGCAAATGTACTGCTACTTTGTACCATTTTTCAAATTATCATAGGTGCAAATGTCAAAACAATACAAATCACAGAATCACAGAATATTATGAGTTGGAAGGGACCNAATGGGATAGTCAGCATAAGTACTTGGTTTTCCTGTAATCTAAAATTACATAGCCAAACAATATGGTTCAAGTGGCTCTGTGATTTTTGAAAAACATGGTCTTCAGAAGCAGTTCTGTGATATCAGCTACCTCTCTTTGCTGTCTTTGATTTCTGGAGCAAAGCAATTGATTGCTTCGGGGTTAGGTTTTCCAACTGTAGAGGTGAAAATTAATTGTGAAAGTGCACAAATTGAGAATTTCTGAGTGTAGTCTCTTTTGTTGATGATGAATTTTAAAATCTGGTTTCTCTTAACGAAAATGATAGTTGAAAAATCCTGAAAAACTGCTATTGAACTGAGAATCAGTGATGTGACACAAATGATGCATACATGTCAATAAACATGACTGCGAATAACTTAAACCAACTGTCCAGAATATTCATGTTATGCTGAAAGTTGATTATTTTAAATAGCAGAAATGTTCGCTGTCTGGACAGATTTTCTGCTTAAAATCCTTTGGATTGCTGGATCATAATTTAATTCACAGCTTATGGCAGGTACAAGGTTACTTTTTTTTTTTCCCTTTTCCATAACAGGAGGAATATTAGACTCTGGGACTTAGGGGATTTGTTGGGTTGTAGGGAAGTTTTCTTACATGGTTCATTTACACTTCAGAAAAGCTGCAACGACAATCACAACTACTGTGTGACTGTTTTAATTTCATCTTGAAATTATAGAAGAAAACTCAGAAACTAAGAAACCTTCACGTCCGCTTCAGTGTAGCCACATCCTAAAAACAGTTACTGACAAACAGATTTTTTTAAAATATTTTATTAAAAGAAAGAAGGAACAACACTTCTCCTTTGCACAGAGGTGTCACTGAAACTGTCAAAGCTTGTCTAGAGCAAGCAAGGTGCACTTGGTAGACAGCTAGGGAGCAGTCATTCTCTCTGCACTAATTTCTGTTTCCACAGTGATTCCCAGGGAGGTTCTAATACTGAAAGCTGTCTCAGGTCACTGAGTTTGTTTGGAAGGAGTAGTGAAATAGCTTAATCACAGAGCAGCATAATGATATTTTCACATTTCCATCTTTGGGAGCATTTTTTCACAAGCTATACTTTTGGAAGAGCTTGTGTGGGTGGTGGTGGAAGTAGCGGTTAATTCCTGATACTGTTTCTATGCTTGGAAATACACAAATGCTTGCATGCACATCTATATGTGAGCACAAGTGCAAATAAAAAAGTCAAGTGCCAACATTTCCATTCTTGTTTCTAGATATGTGTATTTTTTTCTGATTACTTCATTTAGGGTTTTTTGAGATTCAATAAAATGGATTTGAAGAAATACTCTAAGGATAAATAGGTATATATCCATGACTTTACTTAATTGTAAGTATATGCATAGATGTTCCTTAACAAACAGGTCTATACCAAAAACCATATTATGATAATAAAAAAGACATAATTATGAATTTCTATTTTATGCTGTTTCTTTACTAGGAGTCATTCGGCATGTTGGAGATGCACTGAAAGATCATGCCTCGAAATCTCGTGGGAAGATCTGCACCATTGGTATAGCTCCCTGGGGGATTGTGGAAAATCAAGAGGATCTGATTGGCAAAGATGTAAGCGCTATATGGACGTAAATCAGTATCTATAAATCTTCCAGTCACGTTTCCTGTCCTCTCCATCCTTCATTTAACAATTCCTCTCCAAATTATTGTCTGCAGCCAAAAATCAATATATACACAGGTTTTCCATTACAGTTGATGGTGGTTTTGATATGGCAAAAACAAAAATTCCTGCATTGTATGTTCTCTAAAAATAAATTATAAAGAAATTTCATTAAATGGCATTCTTGGCAATATATTAAATATTCATCCTTAGAACCCTATGAACGCTGAGAAGTGCCTAAGAAGACACTGATTGCAAAGCTTGGGTTTTGATTTATTTTTAAACACTACTATGATGCATTGGTTAAATTTGGAATTGCACACTCTCCTCCTTAGCCTATATTCCCTCCTATATACATATTTTTATTGATGTGATTTTGAAGGGTCTTATAAATGTACTGTGTATAAGAGCAGACCTCAAATAATTCACCTTCAATCACTTCCTGAATTACAGGGTTGGAGTTTGTCCTGCTCTTTCACATCTTTCTTCACTTTTAAAACTGTCACTCAGAAAGATTGACCCCCTGATTTTAAATATGTGAATAGTTTACCTACACTAGTTTTATGTTACCTGAAGCTCTTCTGAGCCCTTATTTTTCTCACATCTGGTTCATTTCCAGTGGGTAACTTCGAGTGTTGAAGATATAAGTAACTTTTTTCTTGTCTGCTTTAGTCTGACCTGTTCTTCTCTCTATGTTCATCCATTAGCAAGTTGCAAAGGGAAGGGAGATTCAAATATCAGTTAGGTCAGAGGAATTATAATGAGTGTGAAGATGATCCAACTGGAGGTCTTTGCGATTCACTATCAAAGTGTACCCACTAGGGGAAGCGTATTAGCATGATGTTGTGTACTCCATTTCCACACAAACAAGCAGTATGGGACTTTGCAGCAGTAATTCTAAGTGATTAATGAACTCTTCTTATATGCAGTGCAGGAGATGACTACCAAAAATATCTCAGCACAAAGATGAGGTGTATCTTCTTAAAGGAGTGTGTTGTACACATAAATTTCAAATAAGCAGTCTTTAGTGACTGTACATGGAATTCTGGAAACATTGCAAGAACAAAGAACTCAGGAAAGGATGTCAAATTAGCCAAGAATTTTGGAACATTGCTATTCCTTCATTACTTATTTCCAACTGATGGAAAGTTACCTACCTCCTGTTGAAGTGGATATGGAGCCTTCTTTTGCAGAAAGAACTAAAGAAGTTAATTTCCAAGATGTTCCATCCAACTGAAACAGTTCCCTGGATTTCTGGTTTCTTTAAGCAATGCTTTCCTCTAAATATCCTTCCAATTTAACAGGAAACCAAGGAGTTGCATGGTAAATTTCTTCAAACAAACAAACAAACAAACCACAACAACATTCTGGTAAAATCAAAAATTGATTAATATCTATTCTGATCATCAGACAGAAGTGAAAAATGTTTAATATAAAGTTTAGAATAATAATTTGATTGAAGTCTTCTGTTCATGCAGACACTATTATATCGGTAGAGTCATCAGTAGGGACACAACTATTTCAAACCATATCTTTGATAAACAAAATAAAAATTCTCCTCTGAACATCCTGGCCCTAATAGTTTCATAAAATTATTGGTCAATGGCATGAGTAATACTTAAGCACTTTTGGTTTTATCCATCTCTAATGCATGTGTAATGATACTGCTTTATCCTTACCAGTATCAAATTTCATCTTCCATTTCGCTGCCCTGTCAGGATGCCTTATGAAGACTTTAGTCCACTGAAATATCTGTAAGCTTTTCACACTCTGATTAACCACAAATCCCTTACAACTATGAACAGAATATGACATAGCTTGAGGTAGGCCATATTTGTTACTAAATCTTCTCAGTAACAGTCTTTGCAAAAATTAACTTTCCTTCCCTTCCTCCCAGCTTCCCTCATTTTCTTATGGCATCAGAGGACTTTCTCTTTTATCTAATGCATGCAGTTTCTTGGAAAACATTTAATGTGGAGGCTGTTTTGGAAGCTTTTTAAAAAGTGTTCTGTATTGACTGGCTCATTAGAGGTGAATGCTATGAAATTAATCGAGAAGGGGAATATAAGTAGTACCCTATGCATGTGAAATGAATCATTAAGCAAGAAACAAAGGCCAGAAAGAATAGATATATATACAGTTATACCCCCTCCATCGTGAGGAAAGGGACAGGCCAAGGCTGTCGCAAAACCTGCATGCAGGCCATGCCCGTTGCCCCACCCCCGGAACTCCGGGGCTCTGCAGACAATTTTCCGCTCCTTCCTGTGGTCTCTCGGCACGGGTGAGCAAATGGAACCATTTCTGAGCAGCTGCTGTGACCGTGTGTCCTCGCAGCTCAAACCCTGCGCCACTCCCCCCTCGGCCCGGCCTGGCCCTGGTGCTCATGCCGTCCCCGGGTCCCTGCGCCACCCCACGCGTTCTCACCCCGCCTCCGGGGTGGGGAAGGGGTGTCCCTGAGCTCTGGTCAGCGTTCTTGGAGCCTGGAAAAACCCTAACTTTGCAGCACTGTGACACCCCATGCCGCTTACGGTGGTGGGGGGGCAGGAGTGTGTTGGTGTCGGAGTTTCTTTCNCATTGCGAGCCCCCTCCCCACAGGGCGGGGTTAGTCCCGCCCCACAGGCACCACAGCACGACCCCTTGGCAGAGCAGAGGCACTGCGCATGCATTCCCCAGCTCAGGTCGCAGACAGCTGAATCATAATTGCAAAAAACTTGCTTTGCGAATGGGGGAGGTGGTAATGGAGAGATCTCAATGTACCGGGGATTCACTGTATATATAATATACAGAGGTAAAAAAGGTCGACCAATAGTAAAAAACTTGCCAAACTCCGCCATCATTGTAGATTTGTGCCTATATGCACTATGTCTAGTTAAATTATGATCAGAATTAACAAAACGTATCCTTCCAGCATCACATAGACACAGAAAACTGTCATGGTCATGGGATCTGGAGAGATGGCAGGGAGGAGAAGGGGAGGGCTGTTTTCACTGCATGCATCCCCAGTGTGTGTTGCCTCCTGGTGCCTCTTGGCAAGCCAGGTGTGCTCACCAGAGATGCATCTCGGGTGATTTTTCAACCCATGCCTGGCCTGTATGGATGTAGAAGTTCTAGCTGAGAGCTTTTATTGTATTTACCAGTCCGTCCAAAACTATCAGCCTTTGAGAATCCCAAGAGCTTTCCTCAGAGCCATAAAGAAAACCCACCAAGTTAAAGAAAATATTACTGTTGTTTTCCATTTGTTATATTGCGATGCTTAAAGATCCCTAAAGAGACATGTCTTAGTCCACTATGGTAAAAGCAATATAGCAGAAAATACTGCACCTCTTAATGCTGTTATATTCTAATTTAAAAACAAAACACATAAGGGAATTACTTACATCATATTTTCTGGTAGAACTGAGAAAGTAAAGTGGCTTTATCAGTCTTGCTGAAAACTATGATTATAAATAAGTTTCTTCCTGCATACAGACCTATTCTCTCTTCTAAAAGAATACACCTTTTGAGTCTTTGTAGCATCCACGTCTTTACCTTCAGAGTCTGTTCAATCCTCATTTGGATTTCATTCCTAGTCACCTCAGTAGGAGATGTGGGGCAGAGATGAGGACTGGCATATTTGTAGCATATACAGAGAATTTGGACCATGATGCTTCCAGGATCTTCTAAATTAACCAGGACCTATATTGTTGCCTGGTGTGCCCCAGAGCAGTGAGTCAACAGACATGGCTTGATTTGAACAACAGTTTTTTGAGAAGAATAGCTTGCATCTCTTTCTGCCACTACTCTAAGCATACTGTTTATCTTAAATTCTTTGTCTTCACCTAGACTTCTCAGATTCATGCACTGACTCAGACAGCACTTGCATGCTCCACATTTTTCAAGTGCTGTCCCTATGCTGAGTGTCATGTGCCCACAGGGAATCTAAGCAAAACAACAGTGCTTTTAAATCAAGCTTGCTTCCACCTTAGGGTGCAAAGACAACTGCTGGAATTAGCCCAGCTCCTCACCTGTTCATGGAATGCACTCAGTCCTTGCAGCATGAGTACTGCTTCCCAACATGGCTGCTGTTGCATTCATTAAACTGTATTTGGAGAGACTATCTTGAGCGTAAATGATTTCTTTCAGCTTTGCAAAGAAAGACATGAGGAGAACATTTCTCAGTGCAAGTTTGGATTGGTCTTTGAGCAAGCTGGTCTAGTGGAAGGTGTCTCTGCCCATGGCAGAAGGGTTTGGAACTATACAATCTTTTAAGGTCAATTCCAACCCAGCCATTCTATGATTCTATGTGTAGAGAAAGAAGATGAGAACACAGCTTAAAGTTTTTTCCAACTGTTTAACTTGCCTGTAAAATGCAAGGGATTGAAAAGAAGGAAGGAATGGAAACTGCAAGAGTCAGAATTTGAAAATCTGCTGAGTGTTGTGGAAAAGCAGGTGCCTCAGAGAAACAGCCTTGCCTTCCTGAAGATTTTACTTATCATTTAATCAAGTAAAGTCTGACAGTGTGGTTTGAGATATTTGATTGTTTAAAAAAATACTCAACTGTTCAGCTGTGCTTGCTGAGAACAGTTAAGTTGAAAATTATTGTAATCTCATTTTCACCTCTGCAAAATTTATTAATTATGAGATTCAACTTGTATCTGAACACAGAATGAAAGCATAGCTTTCTAGTCTGTCTTACGGCAGCATTACGAGTCAATATGTAAAGGCTTTGGTGCTGCAAATCATGAGAGCTGCAGATCAAGCTGTCACTGTTAGGAATTTTTAAGCTATGGCTCTCAGGAGTGTAACTGCAAGCTTTCAGTAGAATTGCCTGTACATCAGCTTTTAATCACAAAATGAATGGGCGACTTGATGAGGAGCTCAGTGGCATGGCCTAGATGGTGGGAGGCTTGGATGGATGGAGCGTGGTGCCCATGGTTCTGTGTTTGTGGGTCTGATCCCTGGGTGGACATTCACTTGGGAGTTGGACTAGATGATCCTGTGGGTCTCTTCCAACTTAGAATAACCTGCGAACCTGTGAACTCAAAGTATTCCATTACTATCAGACCTTGCTGGTATGTGCCATCCATTTATTGAGAGATGGGACAGGTAAAAGTTTAAAAAATCTGTCTCTGTTTTAGTTTGATTTTATTTGATTCTCAGGAATGTGAGAAAGAACCTTCCTCAACTTTCTGACTGTGGCATGGAATACTTTGTTTCTGTATCTGTAGAAGCTAGCTAATGTCACATGCTCAAGCAGCATATTGATATTTGTTAAGTTATATGCACCCATCAAATAAATTGTTATGAATGAGGCACCAAAGATGCAGTATAAAAAAAATTTGGCCTAAGCTATCACCTGTTCTTACAGTGTAGTTCCCTGCCTTACTGTTAGCTATCTGCCCTTTTGGTTTTCTCAGACCTATTTCTTCCCTTTTTCAGGATGAACAGCTTACAGAGCACCCTCTACGTGACAGTCTATAAGAGCAAAGGAAGTCTTGGCCAAAGTGTGCCAGACATTCACAAGTGAAAATAATATATGTAGTGAGATTCCTGGCTAAAGAATTACTGATACATACTATTTGTAAAGAATTATGTCTCAATTGAAGATCTCTTTAAAAGTACAAATGTATCGAAAAGCTTAGAGAGAAATCAGTAAGTAATTATACTGTATTATGTCTGCAGGTCTTTAGTCAGCTTTTGAGTGCCCGCTTTTGAGTGCTCACTTTTGTGCATTAAAAAGCACCAGCTATGAAAAACAATGCCAGAATGGGAAGAAAATTTCTTGCAGATGAAGGATAGCCCAGTGGAGTTTTCTAATAAGTCACTTCTGAATTTCTTCACCTAGTACTTAATTTTACAAATTTTGAGGAGTTTTATCTCTTCAGGAAGACAACACATACATAAGCAAGGCAAGCAACAGTATTTCTAGAAAATTTTTAAAAGGTCAGTGATAATCCCTTGACACAACATCAATTATTTTGCCATGCAAATATAGTCTTACATATGTAAGGGAGAGGAGATCCACCAAAGTAGCTGAGAGGCAAAAGTGGCCCATTATTTGTGCTATCATTTTGTCTGCTTGGTGCCTATGAGTGGGATACTCTGCAGCAATTTACTCCTGATAAATTTCTTCTGATGAAGTAAAATCAAAGGAAGTGTAGCAAATGCCTCATTGAATGGAAACCTTTAAAGCTATTGTGAGCACAAATAAATGCGTTTGTAATAGTGCTAAGAATGGGCCAATAGTTTTTTCAAGGAAGTTGAAGGTGTGGTGTTATATTACATACCTACAAGAGTGGAATGCACCTGTATTTGTGTGTCTGTAGAGGATCTCCTTAGTGCTTGTGCTCTCAATGAGCCAAAACTGGAGGCATGTTGCTGGGTGGGATCTGTGAAGGAAGAACTGGTTGACGACAAAAAAGGCTGTGGATGTTGTGTACTTGGACCTTAGCAAAGCCTTTGACACGGTTTCCCACAATAAGCCTTCAGGAGAAACTTGTAAAGCACGGACTGGATGGAAACATTTTATGCTGGGTTACGAACTGGTTGGAAGGGCGAGCTCAGAGGGTGGTGGTGAATGGTGCAACATCGGACTGGCGGCCAGTCACCAGTGGAGTCCCACAGGGGTCAGTGTTGGGCCC
>WEKX01002029.1:0-16741 GCA_013390025.1 Pitta sordida
CTGGCTGACAGGTCTGTAATTACTCAGTCTGTAATTTCCTGCCCTTCTTGTGAATGGGTGTCACATTAGCCAATTTCCAGTTTTGTGGTACATCACCAGTAAGCCAGGATTGTAGGTAAATTATGGAGAATGGCTTAGCAAGTTCCTCTGCTAGTTCTTTCATCACCTTTGCATGGATCCCATCTGGTCCCATGGACTTGTGAGGATCCAAGCCACTCTTTTACGTTTTGTTATTAATATTGTTGCTGATGCTGTTACTTTTAATTTTCTTATGTCATTGTTCTTTCCAGTAACTTGTTCTTATCTCAACTTGTTATCATCTCCTTTTGTCCATCCAGTAGGAGCGGGAGGAGAAAGTGAGCAGTGGAGTGGGGAATTGGGGAATACCATTCCTAAACCATGATAGCCTTAGCTGTTTCCCAGTTTAGGATAAGAATGGTTGTAACAAAACCAAATCTGCTCATAGTGGGTTGGAAACAATTTTGATCTAAGTACTTGCTGTGTTATGCATAGAACCACTGTACCTAACACATGTTAGGTACACATGTGTGCCTATGTTTCTTGGTCTGTTCATGTAGGTGTAGTACCTAACCCTGTGTATATTCCCATATGTACTCTTTGCAGTGCCCTTTTCCAGAGCAAGGAGGAATGTAAAGTCCTGGATCTGAATCTCACTTCATTAACCATTTAGGTCAGAACAAACCAACTGATATGTATGAGAGTGTGTGTGTGTGTGTGTGTATGTGTGCATGTGTGTCATAGGAAAAGCAAAAGGACCACATGGATGGCCTGTTAACCAAGGAAGATCTGGCTGGCAGTCTGCCCACACTACATCTGCTGGAACTCCTGACAGGCTGCAACACCTATCACTCTGGTTAGGAGGGACTGAATGGTCAGTGGAGCAGATGTCCCGCTTAGAGTGACACATGGTGGCCCAATCCTATATAAACACGCACAGCGCCTCCATTTTATGTTCAACTTTTGGTGGTAAGTATTTTTCTCTGGTTTTTCCCTTTCTCCTTTTTTTTCTTTCTTTCTCTTTTTCACTCTTCTTATCTTTTTTCTTTCTGTACTCTTTTGTTAACTTAAAACCAAGGGAACGTGTATTGTACTAGGCTGGGTTACTTATTGCTTTTAGTTGGGGATTTTTATGGACCGTATTTTTGTTTGCCAATACTCTAGTGTAATGCTTTTAATGATATGGGGGTTGGTGTTTAGTACATTTAATGCATTTCCTTTGCTGCATGTTATTCCTGTAAACTCTTCTGGCAAAGAAACTATTTTCTCCCTAAATTAAAAGAAATTCTCCTAGAGAAAGTGTAATACCACTTTCTCCACATGCAGCTTTCTAGATAGTAATGAAACAAAGGCTTTAAAATCTTTTAAAACCTTAAATAAAAGTTTTATTTCTGTTTAAGCTTATATGCCTTCGAAACTGGGTGGTAGCAAGTGATCAGGATGGCTTTGTTGCTGTACTGTGTCAGTTTATGACATGATAACATTAAGGGAAATGAGGGTCATTTGGGATATGTCATTAGCGTTGCATTCCTGCCCTGATGTTACCTTTAGGATTCTATTAATAAACATACCAAACCTGTGGAGCGAACAAGAGAGGATGATTTTCACTAGCTTTTCACAACCTTTTCCTCCTTTTGACCTGCTACAACAGCTTTTGAGAATTTTGAATTTCTTTTGGATGTTAAGGAAAGCATGTTGTTGTTGCTAAGTCTGACAGGCCTCCTCAGTGCATTCTACATCATGTTTGAAGTTTTGAGAGAGATTTCTAGGGAGGTCACTTGGAGATCTGCCCCAAGAGTGGATAACCATAGTGGGAGAAAACAGACCAACCTCTGATTTTTTTTCTCCTATAGTTTGGAAGTTCAGCCTTGAACAGCTACATGACCCTGATAAAAAGGCAGAATATCTGAAAAAAAATTGATGTGGTAGTTTCAGAGAGGCACAAATTTATGCAGCATACTGGACTATGGCTACTATCTATCAAAACCTGCTCTATACATGACAGCACCCTCAGGGGGAAGAGGAGGAAAGTGAACCGACAAGCACTGCCACTGAAACTCCAGTTCAAGTAGACAAGAAACCCATGCTGGTAGTAGTTGTCCCTATACAGAAGAAGAAATCCAAGACTAAATCAGTTTGTTTAGTTAAGGATGAAGAGCAAGCAGGGCCCTCAGAACAAGAGGAAGAGGCAAGGCCAAAAATAATTGCCCCATACCTGTTACTGGGTGAGCTGTGAGATAGATGAAAATATCATCGTTGCCTATTGATTGATCCTCTGGTGATCTGGCAGCTCTGATGTTGGGATATCACATACCTTCTATTGGCACCTTTACTACCAGTACTGGGCTGGATGTTCAAAGTGAAATTCCCTTCCACACATCATACTACTGATGCTATGTGGAGTAAGTGGATCACTCTAATCACACTGCAAGGTCACCCAAGAATCTTGGAAGCCATCACATATCGGATCAAAGGAGAAAAATTCAGACTATCATCATCAGAGGAGGAGATGACACATGTTGAGGAGGATCCACCATACAGCTGGCTACCAGAAAAGGAAAAGCAATATTCACTGACAGTTCCTTTCTTAGGATACATCATGGGGATGTAAGGATGTAAAGGTGTAATGGAAAGCTGCCATATGGACTCTTATACTGGAAGTCCCACAAGCCACTGAGGGACAAAGTAGCTCAAGTCAGATTGCAGAGCTGAAAGCTGTGTAGCTGACTTTAGATATGGCTGAACAAGAGCAATGGCCAGCACTCTACCTCTACACTGACTCTTGGATGGCAACAAGTGCTCTGTGGGGGTGGTTGGACCAACAGAAAAAGACCAGTTGGCAGAACAGAGGTAAACCCATTGGGCTACTGAATTGTGGCAGTTCATCACTGCCTAGGTAGAGCAGTTGCCTGTAAAATACATCATGTAGATGCATACACACAGTCAAGAGTCACAGAATCACAGTATTAGTAAGGTTGGAAAAGACCATAGAGATCATCAAGTCCAACCTATCACTTGTTAAATAACCTAACCAGTTACCTAACCTGTTGTCATCCTGCTACCAACACCCATCCTACCTATAACACACTACCCTAATATCTAAGTCATGCTACCAAGTACATCATCCAACCTTTTCTTAAACACCTCCAGGGACGGCGACTCCATCACCTCCTTGGG
Organism: Pitta sordida; assembly: GCA_013390025.1. Classification (NCBI taxonomy): domain Eukaryota; kingdom Metazoa; phylum Chordata; class Aves; order Passeriformes; family Pittidae; genus Pitta; species Pitta sordida. Next base: position 3,196 of record WEKX01002029.1, read on the forward strand.
CAGCCCATTCCAATGAGAGATCACTCTCTCTGTGAAAAAATTCTGCCTAATGTCAAGTCTAAATCTCCCCTGACGTAGTTAAAGACTCTGTCCTCTTGTTCTATCACTGGTAGCCGGAGAGAAGAGACCGACCCGCAGCTGGCTACAACTCCCTTTCAGGAAGTTATAGGGAGTGGTAAGGTTTCCCCTTACCGCTGGTTTCTCCAGACTGAGCAACCCCAGTTCTCTCAGTGGCTCCTCATATGGTTTATATTCCAGCCCCTTCACCATCCTCGTCTCCCTTCTCTGGACACGCACAAGGATCTCAACATCTTTCTGCAACTGAGGAGTCCAGAACTGAACACAGTATTCAAGACGTGGTTTAACCAGTGCTGAATACAGGGGGAGAGTAGCGTCCCTAGTCCTACTGACAACACTATTCCTGATGCAGGCCAGCATACCATTGGCTTTTCTGGTCACCTGGGCACACTGCTGGCTCATATTAAGTTTTNGCTTCCTAACGTTGAGATTGAACCTCCCCTGGCGTAGCTTGAGGCCGTGCCCTCTCGTTCTTGTGTCGTCAGCCTGGAAGAAGAGTTCCCCACCCATCTGGCTGCAACCTCCCCGCAGGGTGGATTATTTCTGACTTTTTGTGTCCGTGTCACCTCAGGTCATCAACGAAGAGATGCAACATACAGATGGGCTGGTGATCAAAGCATGAACTTAACCATGCAACTACCTCCTAGGTTATCCAAAAATGTGAGACATGTAATACAATAAATTAGGTAAAGCTTGTTCCATGGGTGACAATGGTTGAAATACAAATATGGGAAGACCTGGCAGATCGTTTATATAATAGTATCACAAACCCACCAAGGCAAGCACTATGTGCTTGTCATGCTATAAACAACTATTAGATGGCTGGAGATGTACCCTGTGCCTCACACAACTGCCTGGAACACTATCCTGAGCCTTGAAAAGCAAGTTCTGTAATGATATGACATCCTAGAAAGAACTGAGCTGGACAAAGGGACTCCTTTCAAAAATGACCTCAAAGAAATGTAGGCTTGTGAGCATAGTATTAAGTGGGTGTATCATAGCACCAACCATGCACCAGGCTCCGGAAAAATTAAATAGCACAATTACTGCTGTGTTGTTGTTACAAAACAATTACTGTTAAAGACCACATTGAAAGTAATGGGTTTTGGGACATTCAAAGAGTGGAGTCTACATTTAGCAAAGGCTACCTGGTTAGTTAGCACTACGGGTTCTACCAGTTGAGGTGCCCAACCAAAACTGTGGAAGCGGATAAAGGCTCTATGGTGCATGTAAAGCAATGTATTAAGGACAGCTGGGACTAGTCTTGCCTCAAGCAAGAGAAAATCCTTTGGAGGAATTGTTTTTGCTCAAGGACCTAGGTGGTACCTATATCTATATTTCTAGCTATATTTTTACCTCTATCTGTATAAACTATCTATATAATCTTTATCTCTATATGTATCATCTATATCTATATGTGTGTATATGTATATAGTTGGAGGGTGAGGGATCTGGGCATGATGTAGATGGCATAGAATAGAGGTGGATAATGTTCAGGTGCAAGACAAGACAGGATGAACTTTACTTGGTACCCGGAAGAGGGTGTAGCCAGGACTTTAATATTATCCGGTACTATCTCATGTCATTTCCAGGGATGGGAGAAAGGGATGCACTCTCTCCCCAGAGGAAAAGGGGTTCCCTCAGGTTGAGAAAACATGATGACAAGAGAGATGATCCGTATTTATTATTGTTGTGGATTCTTTGTCTTATAACTTTTGTTATTAATATTGTTGCTGTTACTGTTAATTTTCTTATGTCATTACTGTTTCCAGTAAACTGTTCTTATCTCAGCCCTTGATCTTTGCCTTTTCTGCTTTCAGTTGGAGGGGGAAGAGATCGCACTCAACAATGTGATTTTAACAGGACTACTAAATTGGAGAGTACCATTCCTGAATCACGGAATCACAGAATATTATGAGTTGGAAGGGACCCACAAGGATCATCTAGTCCAACTCACCATGCTAGAAGTACTCTTTACAATCCAATTCAAAATTTCTGTAGGAATATCTGAAAAATAATTGCTGAGTGAATAACTTATACACGTACCTTATTTAATAGCAGTCATATTTAACATTTTCTATATACCACAAAATAGCTACAATGTATTTTTCTTCTTTTCTAGCTAAAAGACATACAATTTTCTTTATTTCTTTTCATAGAACAATTACTTTACACATAAAAATGTACTGTTTTCCCACACCTGTCTGTTCAAACTACATGAAGCATGATACTGTCTGCCACATCGTGCACCTAATCTTGGGCCAATCCAGCTGTGGCTAATTTCAAGAACAGCAGGTGTTGCAGAAGCACTCAACTGGAACCAGCAGACTGTGGCTAATTTTGTAGTGTAAAGCAACTGAAGTACTCTAATAGGAGTTATGATTGACAGAAAACTCAATATGAGCAGCCAATGACATCCTGGCCTGTATTAGGAGCAGTGTGGTCAGTCGGACTAGGGTAGTTATCCTTTCCCTGTATTCAGCGCTGCTCAGACCATATATGGGTACCGTGTCCAGTTATGGTCTCCCCAGTTTAAGAAGGATGTTGAGTTGCTTGAGAGGGTCCAGAGAAGGGCGATAAGGATGGTGAAAGGACTAGAGGACAAGCCCTGTGGAGAGCACCTACGGGAACTGGGGTTGTTCAGCCTGGAGAAGAGGAGGCTCAGAGGTGACCTCATTGCTGTTTACAACTACCTGCGGGGAGGTTGTCACCAGGTGGGTGAGGATCTCTTCTCTCACGCTGACGACACCAGAAGGAGGAGACATGGCCTCAAGCTATGCCAGGGGAGGTTTAGACTGAATGTTAGGAAGAGGTTTTTCCCAGAGAGAGTGATCTCTCACTGGAATGGACTGCCCAGGGAGGTGGTGGAGTCACCATCCCTGGAGGTGTTTAAGAGTAGGCTGGATGAGGCACTTAGTGCCATGGTTTAGACAATGGGTTGGTGTTGGTTTACAGGTTGGACTCGATGATCTCCAAGGTCTCTTCCAACCTTGCTAATACTGTGATACTCTGATACTTTTCTTTTGTGGGTACCATACATGGAAGAATGGTAGTATATGAAAGGATTTCCAAAAAACTGAAGGTGTCACCTTCCTCAGAAAATCAAACCCACACATTCTGTTGTTTTGAAAGTATGGCTGCTCTTTAGAATGCCACTTTTTGTATCTGACTTAAAAAATTATTTTGTTGGTGATTCCTGAATACAGATAGTATCTTGAATATCAGCACGAAATATGCTAAATACTACTTCTTGAGACAATTTCTTTCTTTTCAGTATTCCTTTTAACGACTTAGTTCAACAACAGCCAATCTGGGTTTAGGCCTAAAACAAGTGGAAAATTGCCATGTGGCCCATATTTCAGTTTTGGTGAAAGCTTATGAGTCACTTTAACTGCATTTACTGCAATGCATCATGTGTTCTTCTGCAGATAAGTGTAAGCTCTACATTCTTTGTTCCGAACACTACTATCACTTGGTCTAACTGATTCCATTAAAATGTGTTTCTGCTATTTATTTCATATCTTGTATATGATGATCACATACTGAGGAAATTGGTCATTGCATAGAACAAAGTTAACAAAAGAAAAGTAGGAGTCTGGTGTGAATGTGATCTTTACCTCTTGTTTTCTTCCCAGCCTTACTTTCCCCTTATACCTCCTGCTCAATTCTGGTTAAGCATTTATCTTCAGATTTGTTTCCAAATATCTGGAATACTGGTCACTCTATCTGTCTGCTTTCTAAGGAACTTGATCCGGTTTCAAAGAGCAGAATAAAACCAGCAACACAAGGAAGAGAAAGTGTTTTGAGAATTAAGGTGCATAAATCATTACAGGCATAAGGAAATCATAAACACATGTTCAGGAAGTGTGTCTTTATTTAGCACAATATTTGTGGTTTCAGAGTAAATATCTTATCTGGTACTTCCGCATACTAGTATATATTTCTAATACATTTTTTCTACAATGAGTAGGGATCAAGTTGTTCAAAAATTTTCTTGGGAAAAAAGGGTAGGTTGTATTTCATCTACATGTTGCAGTAGTTAAAGTAGTCCAAGGTTTTCTTCCTTCATTGTAGCAAGTCATCAGATGAAAACTCTGAAGGATATTTACAGAAGAAACTAAAATTCTATCTTAAGCAGAAGACACAACACAGAGATGGCTTTCTCTTTTTTATGTTGGGAATTTTGAATAGTTTGATTTGTTCTTTTGCTTTGAGATATTTCTGTGCAGAAGCAGTATTTACACAAGAGAATACTGCCACTCAACTTTACAGCTATAATTGGAACCTGGAGAGTCCCTTTTAACAACAATTTGAATCTCAAATTTAACAGCAATTTGAGGTCTTCTACATCACATGTGAATGGTCTAATAATTGGGCTGTTATGTAGAAGATTGATAATTATTTCTTTAATTGAAAAGTATATAAAATTTTGTCGTGGTTTGACCCTGGCTGGATGCCAGAGACCCACCCCAACTATTATTGCACTTCTTGACTCTTTAAACAACAGAAACCTGGTTGTTAGATTGTCTTGAATTGGAAGTGATATCTTCTTGCTCAGTAATAAAATTCTATAATGGTCTACAGTCAACATATGGTAAAACTTTAGAAAAAAAGACAGACTAAAAAATATATCAGAAATCTTATCCGCAGAATATGGATTATGCCTCAAACTAAATAAGGCTTAAACACTGTCCCTACAAAATACCAGTTCATAGGTTCACAAGTTATTCTGAGTTGGAAAGGACCCACAAGGATCATCTAGGCCAACTCCCAAGTGAGTGCCCACCCAGGGATTGAAGGTACAACCGTGGAACCATGGGCACCAGACTCTATCTATCCAAACCTCCCATCATCTAGACCATGTCACTGGGTTCCTCATCCAGTCTTTTCTTAAACACCTCCAAGGATGGCTACATTCATCAGTTTGCTTATGAGAATATCCTTCAATTTAATTTTCTCTTCAGAAATCTGGAATTATACTTTGACAATAGCCATACTTTTACCCACTTGAGTTGCAAATATATTATTTGGTTTCAGTGCTACAGCTGACACTGGGGTTTTAGATCTTTATTAACTAATATTTATATCCATATTCAAATTATGTCAAAGAGGGTTATTTCTCCTGCTATGAGCTGAATAAAAAATTTCCTTGACTGATCTATAATTTTTCAGTTATCAATGGAAAAGATTTTGACATCAGGAAAATAGCAAACCAGATTAATAAATTAATCTGAATACTGAGGTTTTACATCATCTTTCTATTATTTTTCTCTGAAAAACAGGTATAGATTCACATCTCAATTACTTCTATTCAAAACAGAAGCAAAGATGTAGTGTTTACGAAGACATTATCCTGTTGCCAAGGAAGTAATTTTGAAACCAGAACTTTAGAAAAATAGTGCTACAGAAACATCTTTTGCACACACGTATTATCTGGAGGATACATTGGCTGGAAGATTAGAAAGTGTAAAACATGAATAAAAATTAGGCTTATTGTCCATTGCGGATGAATTATTTTCCTAACAATAATAAAGACAAAATTAGGAGCCAGACATCCAAGTTTATGGTTTCTGTCTTCTGAAACTAGTTCTAATTTTTTGTAACTAGTAAGGTCACATGGAATGAAGCAACATATTCTATGCAACATGCTTTTTTCCTCTCTACATTTTAATGACTAATAGAAGATTAGGCATTTTTAAAGTATGTAAGGACAAATATATTACTTTCTCAAATTTAACCTATTTATAAATTATTTATATTTATGTATTTTTATAAATAAAAATACATAAACATTTTTATATATTTATATATATTTATAAAGATTTACTAAATATTGATATAAAACTAGAACCAATTTCTAATAACCTTCAAAACAGTTATATTCTTATTTTGACTGTTGTGTTCTTACTTTTATCTAGGTCTCTAGATACTGATCCATGATTACTTACCATGTTGATTGACAGACACAGGGGAAGAGTGTAACATTCGTGCCTACCTGCTAAACTGATACCAGTTAATGTTCTTTATTATCATAGACAATAATTGTATTTTTTTTATCTATGAAATTACTGTCCCATTTTGGCACGATGTAGCTCTCAGTACAAAGGGTACATTATCAATTTAATTGAAATACTATTTAACTTGAGAGAAGTCAATTCACTTAAATCCAGGAAAGCAGCCTCATATGAGTACTAAATATTTTTGACCTGAGCAACTAATGCAGTGTTGTATTCAAAACCTGACAACACATTTTTGTAAAGACAAATTTAGCCACAATACATCTGTCAGCAAAAATGATGGCTACTTCTGTGAGACACTGGATCAGTAGAAGTACTTTTCTATTATTAGGTCAGAACCATCTAGTGTGTGGCAGGGGAAAGGGGGCATAGAACTCACATAGCAACCTTGGAATTCACATGAAAAGGCTCACAGTGTGCAAATGGAGTAACTGTCAATCAAAAGACAGCCTGGTAGCCCACCCACACCACAGCCCCTAGAGCCCCCAGATCAGCCTCTCTTTTGCTACACCAGCCCTCACTCCTGCTAGGAGGCGCTGAATGGTGAGAGAACAGGAGATCCCACCTGCAGTGGGGCAGGAGGGAGAGCGGGTAACCAAGCTGGCCAGATTACATAAATACAGGAGCACATGAGCTACATCTTGCCTTTTCTCTTGGGATCTACCGTTGCTATGAGGAGCCAGACTTCAGTGGTAGCTATTTACTAACTTCCTGTCTTCTCACTCTTCTTTATCTTTTCTCCTTTTCCTTCTCTTAACCTCTTTCTTTCTCGACTCATTTCTTAGCTCTTTTCTTAATATTTTTTGGAACTTAAAATTGATGGGTTGTATTTTGTAAAATTGTGCGGGTTGGCATGTTCTGTATACTTTATGGAACACTTTATCTTGGTTATATGTTACACCTTTTTAATGTTTGCTGAAATGCTTATTTTATCACTAAATTTAAAGAAATCTCTAGGGAAATGTATACACTATTATCTCTTTATATGATCTCAAGATATTAAAGAACCACAAGGCTTTGCAAAGATTTGGTTGAGTGAAACTTTTAGAGACTTAAATATTTTTTAATGTAATACACACAGTTAAGCTTGTGATTTTGGGTTTGAGGTCTTGCAGCTTCTCCTTCAGACAACATGATAATATATAAAAGTGGACAAGGAGTTGCAGTATAATCTCTAAGCTAGTCTGTTTTTATTACTGGGAAAAAAACCTACAACTTCTTGAGGGTTTTTTTTGTCATGATTTTATTCAAAATCTTGATACTTTTCAGTTTTAGCATGAAATTATGATGTAACAAGTTTGTAGTGAACATGTTTTTCATCAAAGGAAAATCTTTAATTGTGATAACAGCATTTAATGGTCTAATAAAGGATAAACTTGACAGGATAACTTGAATCTTTCCTACTGTTTTGTAAAATGTCCATTTAACTCCCAGAAATCTTTCTTTAGACTGCATGAGTAGCAGTGAAATATTGAAAGGATTCTTTAAGTCCTGAAGTGTCTAAAGTAAAGGAAGGCTTTACCTCACAGAACATCTAGAAAAGGCCCATGAAGACACATTGAATTATGTAGAGGTACTTAGTTATCAAAATTTTACAAAAATTTTATGAGAAGCATTAATTTGAATCAAGACAAGCAACACAAAAAAGTGGTACGTAAGAACATGTACAGAAAGCAGCAGAGGAGGTCTTTGGAAATAAGTATCTGATACTTGGGAGCAGTCAAGAATGACTATTCTTGACTACCATGAACACGTGTTCACAAATAAGATCAACACGTAAGATATTGAAGAAGATGAGTGTGTTTTTTGTTGTTTTTTTTTTTAATTTAGGGAATAAATAAACATCATTGACTCATTTTAAATGTACTTTGTAATTGGCACGACAGTCTTGTCTTATTATAACTGGGTTTTTGCTTCCTGAATTAAAATTTAGGACTCAATCGTGGATTGGAAAATGTGTATGTTTGAGGGAAAAAAAAAAAAAAAGAGAGAAAAAAATGAAAAATAAGGGGAAAAATTAATCTGTATTGCATACTTCTCAATTTATTGAAAAGTAACTAGTTCAAGTGGGACACTCATCAGAACATCCACCTCTTTATTCCCTTCTAAATCCACTACTCGCTCTCAGATGGCTTCCGGGAAGAACTGAAATGAATAATGGGAAACAAACGATGACAGAGTTTCTTGCAAAATAATCTGTGTCTCTTCTATTGTTGCTGCTGCCTATTTAAGAAGTCTCCTGAGAAATTGCCTTTGAGATCCCTAGAAGAATATGTCAGTGTGTGACACACACATACATGAAAAAGCACGCATTGGAGCAAATAGTAAGACATGTCAGTTAATGTGGGTTATTAACATTTAGCCTTAACAAAAACATACTAAATAAACTTCAGAATATAATTCAAAAAAACTGAGGAATAGGAGCCAAGTTCCTATAATTAATTTCCTGAACATTGTTTAATATATAAAGCTATGAATTTTACAGCTGTAAAAATATGTTGAAGTAGAACACTTCCTTCATCTTAGTATACTGCATTGTAAAATGAGGCAGAATTTTTAATTGCTTAATTACAATTTGACTAGTAAGTTTAGTGCCATGTTAGCACAATTAATGTTGGACTAGATGATCCTTGTGGGTCCCTTCCAACTCATAATATTCTGTGTGATTCTGTGTGATTACTATATTGGTAAAACTAATGTACTAAATATCTCTGGTGTAACTTAGTTTATTGAGTCTGTCTGAGTCCATAGCAGTCTTCACAATGCTGTGCTTTGGAGCGGTGCTGATAATACAGAAGTGTTTTAACTACAGCTGGGCACACTTCCCCTTCCCCCTAACTGAGGACGAGATTCTGGGAGGGGACATGAGCAGGCCAGCTGACCCAGACTGGCCAACGGGATATTGCATACCATATGACGTCAGTTCAGATATAAAAGCTGAGGAAGGGAGCAAGGACGGGGGGCATTCATTGTTCTTGATGGCTGCTTCCTAACACGCATAGGAGCCCTGCTTCCCTGGATATGGCCACTTCTGCAGATGGGGAAGTAGAAATCAGTTATTCTGCTTTGCTTCTGTGTGGGCTTTTGCTTTGCTTTTTTTGTGCCCCTGTTAAACTGCCTTATTCCAAACCACCCTTTGTATATCATATTATTATCGGGACTGAGCAACCGTTCAGGACCCTGGCATCCGGCCAGGGTAAAACCCCTTACACCATACGTAGCTGGAGGGAGATGTGAGCCGTCCCTGCCAGAAGTATTCCCTCCTGGCACTGGCAAAGCTTCTACTGCTGTCCTGCTCACATGTTTCAATGCCAGACGCTTCCAGACCAAAAAAAAAAAAGAAAAAAAAAAAGTTCAAACTCAGGAACCTGGGATTTTTTTAATACAGGAGGTGTTTGTGTANTATTGGTAAAACTAATGTACTAAATATCTCTGGTGTAACTTAGTTTATTGAGTCTGTCTGAGTCCATAGCAGTCTTCACAANGTACTCTGGAATGTGGGTAGGGCAAGGGGAGGGGAGGGAAGAGGATAACAGAGCTCCGAACAGGGCAGGAAGGGGCAGCAGTCAGAGCCAGAGAATCACAGAATCACAGAATCACAGAAAATTATGAGTTGGAAGGGACCCACAAGGATCATCTAGTCCAACTCACCGTCTAATACCCGTACAGCGACCAAGAGCACATCCCAGAGCATAATAACAACCTAGATGCCTCACAATCTGGCAGGCCACTCCGAGCCGGAAGGGGCCCAGGGTCATCCAGCCCTACACCCCCCACAGAGAAGGAGACCGCTCCTTCCCTCCTGCACGCAGCCTGAGGGTGTCATGGGACTGTGAGGGATCATGCCAAGCCATGCAGAGCCACTGAAACCAAGCTCGGGACCTAGTGCTGGCCCTGGAGGTGGGGGGAGGGTACCAGTGCTACAATCCTTCTCTTTGGAGCTGCCATCTCACTTTTACGTGCACTGCTGCAGCACACACTTTTGAAATGGAGTTTCAAAGCCTGTACTCCACACAGGCTCACACTTCGGGGCTAGCTAAACAACAGCCCAGCCCTGTTGGCAAGGCAATGGTTGTGAGGCAGTGCCGGCCTTGGCCCATGCCCCGCTCTCACTGGAGTAGTGGGGTCCTGGAGCTTGTATGGCAAGAGAGAGGCTTGCCTGGCCAGTGTGCTCTCTGCAGCAGTGTTACTATGATGATGCAACTCAGCAATGAAGCAGTCAACACAACTTGTAGATTCAAATGTCAGGGTACTTGTCTTAGTTAACATATATTAATAAAACCCAAGAGAGATACATACAGTTTGTACACTGTAATATTTTAACTCGTTAACTGCACTGGTGGAGAAATGGACCAGAGCAACAACTTAAGATGAAAAAACTTAAAAGCCGAAGTGCTCTTGTCCTCCTGGGGACTGGTTAGGATAGCTAGGGGCTATCTTCGCTTCATTCCCTGCCACAGCTCTGCGGCTGCCCCCTCGTCTTCTGGCGTTGTTTTGGCTACCCTTGCTCAGACCAGGGCAGGTGCTACACTGGGGGGCTGTCCTGCAACTGCCTCAGTCAGACCGGGGCAGGGCTGGGCACAGAGCGGGTGCAACGCCAGCGAAACTGCTGTGGCCGCCTTGCTCAGAGCACAGTGAGACAGACACGGCGTGGGCAGAGCAGAGCTCTCATGGTCTGTGTGGCACAGTGTGGTGGCTGATTTGAATATTCATGATTGTCAAATTTGTATATTCATGACTGTCAGTTGGTGCAGTCGTGAAACGCACCTCACCAATCACAGAAAAATCATGCCGTGCGCTAGTGAAGCCGCAGCATGGGAGCCACGAAGTAGAAGAAGGCTGACTGTGTTATCTCCTAATCAGATTAGAAATTAAGATATACACACTTAATGTTAATATTTCTTAATGTTAATATTTTTAATCAATATTTAAATTAGAACATTTTCTTTTGTGTTTTAATAAATATGGCTATGAATCATATATTTCTGTATTCAAAAAATAACTATTATCCTTCTGCTAGAAGGATTATTTTTCAATTGTGTTAAAAGTAATTAACTTAAAGAAATGTATTTCAAAGGGTGTTTTTCTCCTCTTGATAATATAGGTTTAGTTTAAACATTTATTTTTTAACTGTTATTTTGGATGTTGAATATCATTAAGGATAATTACACTTGATTTCTCTCTCTCTGGGAAGATTTACTGTAATATTTTGAAACCTTTCACCTCACTAATTAAGTGATAATTGTTTCATTGTTTTATATGATACATCTGAAAGGATTTAAGTTTAAAACTCTGTTAAATATTCTGTTTCACCATTCATTTCTGAAAACATAAAAGTGGCAAAAAAAATTAGAATGTTTTAAAGATTAGGTAATTTCTGTGTCAAAGACTTTTGATGCAAAAAGCAAGTACTGTTGGATGACTACTATTTTAGTTTATATAAATGAGCCGACTGTAAGTCCCAATTTCCAATAAACAGAAAAAAGGCTGTCTTTTGTATGACAATTTAAGAAACTGGCATTTCACAGTATCACAGTACCACAGTATAGATAAGTCTGGAAAGGACCTTGAAGATCATCTAGTCCAACCTATAGCCCAACTAACCTAGCATCTACATCTAAATCATGTCACTCAACACCTCATCCAGCCTACCCTTAAACACCTTCAGGGTTGTTGAGTCAACCACCTCTGTGAGCAACCCATTCCAAATCCAGATCATTCTTTCAGTAAAAAAACATTTCTTAATATCAAGTGCGAACTTTCCCTGCTGAAGCTTAAGAAGATTTACGTAGCACTTTTATTAAACTTGCAGTACAGGGAGATTCAGCTCAATCTTTTAAAAATCAAGGCCCAGAGATTGTATAAAACTTAACATTTCTGCCAGTTGATTAATCTCTTTTGTTAAAAAAATGAAAAATATTCAGACTATCAATATATACCTCAGCATTTAAAAATAAATACAAAAATCCAAATTTCCCATGTTATCTCAATTTCCCTCTATGACCCTTTCCTCATTTTAATTTTCATTAAAAAGGTTTTTTGGGTGGTGTAAAATACTCTGATGCAAGTTTATAACTGGAATCAGCTAAAATTCTCTTGAATACATATATGCATAATCTATTGCACTTTAATGGATTGTATAGAGATTAAGCAAGTCACTAAACCTGGTTTCATATGCAACTGGGAGGTATTAAATTACTTTTCTAAAATATGCTCTAGAAAAATCTAGTCTCAATCCATTACTTATTTTTGGATATGATGTGTAATTGCATATTCTTTCTGTTATTTGTACATTATACTACTACTTAAGAAAAAGTGGCCTGCTGACCAATAGTTGACAAAGATAACAATAAGAATGAGAAAATGGGAGGGTAAACTGAAAAGGTGAGGTAACATTGTAACAACTCTTTTTTTTTATCACTTTAAAGATATTTTTTTTAAAAGGTGTCTCATTTTGGTCATCTTTCAATGACTCCTTAAAACCAAGTTAAAATCTCAGAAGAATTTATTTAGCAATTACCTGAAGATAAATTTATTAATTTAAGTAAAAAATCTTTGTAGACAAATAGCTTATTACTATTTTTGCAACAGTCTAATATTTGTCCACTGTCCAGTCTTCTCCAAAGAATATAAATATGTTTGTTGTGCTGAAGCTCAGGTTTTTCTTTTCATATAAGTGTATACTAACCTTGTGGAAGGATACAGTTACAACTCAACTTTTAATATACAGTTAACTATAGCTGCCACTGTCCAGTTATTTCAGATCCAGCTGCAATGACAAACTAACTGAAATGACTATGTACTACAATATGAAACTAGTTTTTGAGTATTTACTGAGGAAACTCAAACTCATAAAATATATAGATTTGAGTAGGATTGTAATTCAATGAGTAATGAAGTTATATGGACATAGACAAAATTAATCTCTCACTTGAAATTAAACTGTAAAACAAAGGTAATCTAATAACTGAACTGTACAGAAGAATATGTCTTGAATATGCCCTCTTGCCAATCAAAACATGCCAGAAAAACTGAAGTGTGTTGAATGAGACGACCTGTAGAATTATCTGTCATGGTAAAGTAATTCTGATTTAAATAATTTGGAGACAAACACTGGCTTAATTTTAGCCAGGGGTGGCAGGGCAAGTTCTGCCAAGGCAGGATGGGATACTGCCCCATTCCCACCCTATCTCTGGAGCGTGTAGTCCAGCTCAAGAATGCCTATTAGCCATTGGAACCCCTGAACCTCCTCCCACACCACAACTGTTAGAGCTCCTAACTCAGGCCCATGTGGCTGGCAGATTGGAAACCCCAGCTGTTGTGGGTTGTGGAATCCAGAACAAATAAAACCACTACCATGTGGGCACCATATGGTCACAGTCCTTTTGTTTCCTGATCTCCTGTTAGTTGGATCTATGCTGGATCTAAGGCAGTAATTGTAGGGGGGGGGG